>VDFB02000007.1:123454471-123754297 GCA_007258455.2 Sequoia sempervirens | reverse complement strand
TATAGTGAAGGAAACACTATACTGAAAACTCTATTACAATGTTTGAATAAAAATAAGTTGGGTTACAATGCCTCACTACTGTATGTGTAAGCAGGAAAAAAGAACTCCAATGAAAAAGATAAAAAAATTTAATATATACAATGAGAATGCACTTCAAAGTACATGAACAAGCAACTGAAAGTCAATTTCAGTGAGAAAATGATAACTCCAAAGTGAAATCCGAGCAGAAGCAAAAATCCCTGAAATAAAGGTTCAAACTCATGCAAAAATGAGTGAACTCAGTCCCGAACTCGTAGTCATAAAGCATGCAATTGATTTGCAACTCAAACTGAACTGGAAATTCCTGAACATGAACCAAAACATGCAAAAATCCCCCTTGCTTTAATTAATTTTCCTATGATAACTTTTTGCATGACAAAGCTTTAGTTGAGTTTATAGTTGAACTTGAGACTCACATAATGTTCTCTATTTTCATTTTAGATGATGAATTAATTAAATGATTTATAATTTATCATTTAATTAATTCATTTACATTGAACTATGCAAATAAATTTAAAAAATAAAGCTAATCTTGAAGGCGCATTCTCTATCTCATATATCATACTTAGCTTATATTTTTCATAAAATATGCTTCCTCCACTAAATCATCATCGGCGACCACCATGCATTATTTAAATAAACACTATAGTATATATTTTGCAGCTCTAAATGTCTATGAGAAAGGCCGACCACTTCTGCTAGGCTCATTGACTTAAAAGTCATGGCCATGGGGATAATAAAGAACATAATGATTATTAAAAATCATTAATAAAAACATCAAAAAATGCCTTAGGGTGAATGAACAAAAGAAAACATTGAACCATAAATCATTATCACTCTTTTGACTTTGATGAAACTTCCTGAAGAAGCTGGCCGTCACTGCTGAGTAGGGTTTGAACTCGAAATTCCACCATGAAATGGCTCGAATCTGCACCTTTTGGACGTTTCTAAGCTGAATCTTGCTGATTTTCATATGGTAAGCTTATTTTTTACCAGTTTGAGGTATCTTGACTCCATTATATAACATTTTATGAGCTTTAAAGTCGCAGTTGTGCATAATATCTGATATATTCTTTGTCATCTGCACTTTGTCTGACTCTGGCCGCCATGAGAACTCTTGAAAGCATGACTTGCACCGGCTATGAAAGGATTTCTAGAAAACATTGTTCATGGCAGCTTTGGTAAGTCTATTTCCTCCAATTTTGTATATGTCTTCAGCTTCTTTTTGGCTGCCATAATGGATTCAAACTTTGTCTCTATATGGGTATTCATGATTTATCTATATTCTGCATTTTGGAGTAAAACCCTTACATGGGTAAGAAGAAATCTGCATAATATCCACCATAAAAAACATTTCTGAGCAAGAATCATTGTATAAATTCTGTAACAGCCACCATGGAAGACATTTATTTTCTTTCTCCTTGTATACGAAGATAAAGGCTCAGCCTCTTAATCTATGTGTTGAAACATAAATTCACAGTCTCCATTCCTTTTGAGAATAAACATTGTCATGGGTTTCCTCTATCATTACAGGCTGCCATGGAATTTCTGAGTATCCGTATTTAAGAAATCAATATATATACTTTTGTGACATCTATGGGTAGTCACTAAATGGTTGCATTCCTTCCTTCCAAGAAGTTGCGCTAAGGTTTAAAAAATGTACTTCAACAAATATTCTCTTGATTGTGCTCATCTATGATGAAATCATAGTCACTCAGCATAACTTTCTTATCATTATGTGACTGTAACTCGTGTCAGATATTATCAGTTGATTCCATCCATGGCTTTATATTCTCTTGGTCACTTCATTGCCACATTTTGACAATAGTCTTACTGCCCTTCAGAACCATGGAATTATACCTAGCAAACAACATTATAATTGTCATTTTGACACGACTGCCTTTAAACTCCTTGATATGACTGTCAAAATTGACATGACGTCACCTTGTTATTCCCCATTGAGTCTTTTGTAGACTATATATGTGCTTGAAAGAAATAATTTAAATGCCTCTTGAGCTGTAGATTAACATTTGTTCATGTCATGATATTCATGGAGTATTTAACTCTTTTGAAACCTTTCTTAACATAGTAGTTGTCCATATACATGCAAAACAAAACTTCATTTTTGTATCTCCGTTGTTCTGAAGACTGGATTTCTATAGGCTTCAAAAGCTATGGTGAATACTCATTGTGCTTCAATGTATGACTCTTGAAACTTCTATAAGCATTTCTTACCACCATGAACACTTGTAACAACAATTTTATTTACTTTACCAATTCTGTAACAACAATAGTATTCATGACTATTCTCTATAAAACACTCTTTTCCTAGGGAATACAAATTTTTCTTTTTGCATGTCCTTACTTCTTTTGATCAGCTGAAATCTTGCTGATGATTTGCATTGATTGTAAAGTATGAGAATGTTGCTCTTCATTTGTAAGAAACAATTAACTTGTTGAATGCTCCGCTTTCCCTTCAGTATAAAGGGGCTCAAAGCCTTATCAAAATGTGAAACATAAATGAAAGGAAGAGCTGAAGCAAGAGATGATAATTGCAATATATTTTTAATTGTTTCCTTTGAATGATGAGAAAAAGATAACTGCTCAATCTATTTTACCATGCTGAATTCGACTTCTTGATGACAGTCTTAGATGATGATTGTTTCTTTCTTTGATTAAATAACCCTCATATATGATGTGAATGAAAGGCGTTCTTTATGATATGTTGGGCTCTACCCTTGTGGGAGCCCGTTTTACTCCACATATTTGATAAAATGATCTCAAACATGATGAACCTGTTCCTACACATTGAAACAAATGTGTTAGCAAAATAAAAGAAGTTGAAAGCTTTCCTCTTGCGTTTTATGCCTTTGAAGTCTAAAATCATCTGATGGATGCCTGAACAAATGTATACTATATTTCTGTTGGTAGTGTAGGCATATGATAGGATTTGATTCGCACTGCTTAGAGACCATTTGTAATACCATATTTCATCATTCTTGTAGATGCTTTTGAAGCTTGGAGCTGGAGCCGAAGCTGGAGTTAGAGCCACAACTGAAGACCTCAACTTGTCAATGATTTGTCATTCCAGGCAATGACGAATCACTTTCTACCCTATGCATTCTTTACTCTCAGTTGTATAGTGTACTTTCTTTTCTTGTATCTATTATTTGATTGTGTAAATAAAATTTAGTTACTCCCACGGCTTGTGCACGACTTCAACCTTTCCAATATGAATAAAAACAACATTCTTTTATGCAAATTTATGAGTTCTTCTATTACAAACATTTGCATAATCAAATTTTGAAATTCAATGAATACTTTTAGCAAAAAATTTATACCTTTCTATGATAAATGCAATTCAGCTCCATCTATTTTGAGTTGTAGCTAAAAATAGTTAACAATTCAATTAAACAGTATGAAACCAAATGAACTGGTTAGATATCATAGTTACAAATCTAAATTTGAAAAAAATAGAATTTTATCCTTCATAGAAAAAAATTATGTTGTATACGGTGAGCATCACTCCTTAAAAATGATGTTTAAACTAATAAAAACTAGTTTTCGAAGGAGATCAAAAAAGAAGTGCAATATAATTCCAAAATTTTGGAAAAAAATATATTTTGAATCTAAAAACAAAATGTCACAAATCACTCGTTTGTATCATCTTCAAAATCCTCACGGTTTAGCCACTATAAGTGCCCAAAAGTGAAGATTTAGTTAGAAAAAATCAGTTCAGTGTCTAGTTTGGCAAAAAATTGTAAACCAATATTGTGGGATCACCGAAGATAGATCCACAAAATTTCTATTTATAGGATTTCCTATTTTTATGAGCAAGAGGAATTTGACCAGATCTTTTACAGCTAATTGCCATTGTCTCCTAGTTACACCTTTGGTCATTCTTTCAATGAAGAGAGTTGTCAATTTAAATCCTACATCATTTCCACCCCCTCCAATGGAAAACTCAATTGCTTAAAGGAATTTTGTAAATTGGAATAATAATAGTCCTTTGATTCCACCAACTCTAGCCACATGGGACCCCATTCCTTTAGATTCCTTCAAATCTTTACCAAAGTTCATAGAAGAATATTTCAAAACTCTTGCGAAACATCTAGAGTGGATATTTGCAATTTGCATTACAATATTTGACATGATGTCACACTAAGGTTGCTCACCACTTCCTTCAAGGAAAAGCTTTAGACTGGTATAGATCTCTAGCTCCAAATTCTATAGCTACTTGGGATCTATTGGGTCCCAAAATCATAGCTCACACTTCTAGAGGAATCAATCCACTTTAGGGCCATGGAAATGTTGTCATATATTGGGATTGATCAACTCATCAATAGAATGTGAGTGATTAAAGGCTAGTTGTTGAGAGTAGATATTCTCTCCACTTCGAGCTCAACTCAATCAAGGAGGGTGTTCCTAGATATATCTTTAGCAATATTGATCATATTTGATGATAGGAAAATTATAATAACTCTAGTAGTATCCAATATATGGTTGGTCCCAAAAGTTGTCACTAGACTTGGGATTAACCTACTATACATATAATCTCTATTAAGTTGATAAAGTCATCATTGCATAAATGAAAGATGAAGGAATGCATGATGTTAGTGCTCATAATATTAATTCCTTAAATCCCTAAAAGTAGGCCTCTTCTTGAGCACTAGGGATGTAAAACTCAATGTAAAGCCTTCAACATCATAATTAAGTAGGGCGAATTTGGATCAATTACTAAGGTAGATAAGACCTAAATGACTTTGGGCTCAACTAAACCTAGGAGGGTATTCCTAGAGGTATCTTGAATAGTATTTCAAATCAATAAAATGTAACATAATAGTAACAATCAACAACTATACCCGTTGTACACTTGACCCTTATATTTTTCACTAGGTCAAGAAAAACTAGATATGTATAACCTCTATTAAACTAATATAACACCTTGCACATGCATTGATATAATACAAAATTATTATAATAACCAAACATGACCTCATTCATTATTTCATAGATAATGGCAAGGTGTAGACATATTGCACATGATTCTTTGATGATTTAGTTGTTCAATTTTGCTTAATATTGTTCCTTTGTTTATAACATTGAATAGTGAATAGAATGCATGTGTATTTTCTACTCATAATCTATTGATTAATGATGTTTTTAGTTTAGGTGTATAGTGGATCATAACTTCCAGGATTAGTGCCTATTCAATGGGTTATAGAGTCTAAGTACACCATGAGGAAAAAAAATTGGAATAAGAACGAACATGAGTTGTGCATACATATAATCCATAATTAGTGATTTTAAACAAATGAATGTTCTTAGTTATCCATCCATATTGTGGAAATTCATATATGTAATGAAGAAAAGATTATTACAAAGCTTATAACAGCTTAGAATTGTTAGATGCACAAGACAACTAAGAGGGGGGGTGAATTAGTTGTATAATTTTAAACATAAAAAACCCTCATTAAGATTTAGATTTGCATTACTCTTAAACCCTTAACAACCATCAAAACCTTATCATGAATTGATAAAATGTAAACATGTAAAGTAGTAATGCAAACACATCAAACACATAAGAACACCATATTTATGTGGAAAACCCAAGAAGGGAAAAAACAAGGTGACAATTATCTCACTAATATATGAATTGCAACACCAAATACAATAAGGCTCATTGCCAAAGGACTCATTGTCTAGAAGAAACAAGAATAGAAGTGTTGAATGCAAAAGACAACTAAGAGGGGGGTGAATTAGTTGTACTTTAAAAAACTTCAAAACCCTCACAAAATTCAGATCCACATTCATTCAATTAACCCTTACTTTGTTATAACGATTTAACATGAAAAATAAATAACAAAAATTGAAATAAATCAACACCATACACAAGAGAACACCATATTTACATGGAAAACCCAAGATGGAAAAACCCACGATGAGGATTAACTCACAATATAAAGTAACATCAACATCAATTACAAAGGGCTCACTGTCAGAGGACACACAACCTAGAAGAAAGAAGGGCTCACTGCTAAAGGCTCACTGCCAGAATAGAAAAGAAGATAGAGAAGAATGTTACACAGAGAAATCCATCTCAATGCAACAGATTAATCCACTGCAATATCGCCAACACCTTCATAGCTTGACTAAAGAATTGTAGACGCCTTCTGCTCACTGCATCCAACAATCTAACACATGAAAGTTTGCACTACACTTCTCAAATTCACGTTCTAACACTCTATAATTCACATCACTCATATAATTCTCATCTGTCTTTGCACTCCTCAACAACTCAACTCTTATTTATACCATCTTTAACCTTAAAAGCATTATCCATGGTTGGCTATGCACCCCAAACATGCAAATTCAAATTAGGTCGGCACTAAAACATTCCCATGGTGGAAAGGAATGAAGGTGGACCAAAAAACACGTTAGCTAGGACCTAAATCCATTCACACATGCCACACCACACTTCCAAAAATTTTGCAAGTAGTGTAAACACCCGAGGTTGGTCGTAACCCATATAAAAACCATTAAAATTTTATGTACACACTTTCTTTGACCAATAACAACTTGCAGACAACAAATGTCACCTGAACAAAATCTGAAATATTCCACAAATACCCTGAAATCCAACAAACTCCTTCACAACAACTTTCACCTAAAGAATGTACACACCTAGTACACTCAGACAACTCTACCATACACTATAACTTAAGAAATTGAATTTCAAAGCACCAAAACTCAAACAACTTTGACTTAAGAAAGATACCACCGATATCAACATGCCTTTGATTTTGGAAGACCTGAAACCAAACTGTGGAGAAACGTGGAGAAAAAAAATTCTACCAAAAATCAAGCTACAATATACAATTCACACACTGGTGAACACAAATTCTACACAATGATCCAACACAACACCTCTGAACACCTTTGATCAACATATCTGATATGCACAAGCAAATTTTCAACCTAGAAAAATTGTAGAGCAAAATCAGAACACTACTCTTCAACCCAAAACACATTGTAACTCATTGTTTCCTCTTTTTATTTTTATTTTCAAAAGCACTAGAGACACATCCTCATCATCTTTAGTACTTCTAGAACCAACTACAATCAAGCAACTCAACCATACATCCATAAATAGAAGCTTATCAAAGCAACACTAGAGGTTGACACAAGTAGCTTACTGTTATCCACTGAAATTTGCACCTTGTTGAACCTGATGTTCAACACCTTAGTGTAACATGGGAAGACCTCTAAAACTATGGGTTTCTTGTAGACAGAGGTCAACCTCCGGAGAAGGCCGACTTCCTATGGTGTCACCTAAACTACTGATTCTGTAAAGGAAAAGGGTAGAAGGATAATGCTTAAAAATTAAAACTAATGAGAACATTATTTCTATGGTGATACACCTAAATGTAATAAGAGATATGAACATTCAGAATGACATACACTTGAGTAAGGATGACTGACATTGAACTACACAATGTGTTACCGTAAGTTTATGCATGAATATTTTGTAAAAAGGTTGACTTGCATACGCTTTTAAGAAGGAAAAGTAACTTTCACAAATCAAAAGGGTCATATACAACTTTAAAACACAATTTACAACCTGCATAACCATACTTTTGCAGAAAAGGAATAATACATGAGACAAAGCTACAGGGAAATAAAAAAGGATCTCACAAATAACTTGATCAATCACCTGACAATACACGATGCTGCAAGAACAAGAAGGAAAAATGAGACAATCAATGGTATCCAAGGTAAACGTTGTATATCATGCTCCAAATGAGTTACAAAATCTGCAAAAGTATGACAAGGGACTTCTAAAGTCACAAAGTCTCTATTTGCATATGGAGAACTCCTCCTTGGCTATTACAAAGAGGCAAAAATGCCATATATACTAAAAGTGTTAGCCCCTACCCTAGGGCTTACAAAAATGAATTGGTTGTTGAACACGTCGGCCCTCAGATCTTTTGGAATACAGTTAATGTTGCATTCAATGTGAATCCCTCTATCCATGTCGATGAAAAGATCACACTCAGGAGTGGCCTTCAGATATTTTGCAATAATCGCATTAACTTGCAACCCTTGTGCCAGCCCTCGAAACTCATTAGAGCTGCATTGAATGTTTCTGAGTGTTATCATAAATATTGATCCATTCTTGCTAGTCGATATCTCAGTTGTCCTTGCGGTCTCCTCCTTTCTATTCTACTCTTATTCTAGACCCTTCTACAAGTTGACCCTCTTCAAGAAGCAGCATCAGGCACCCTTTGAACTGAATTCACATGCCCTGATCGTCCATCAAAGCAAAGTAGATCCATTTCATTTATGCTCTGTTGATCTTCCTGGCACTAGTCAAGCTGCCAATGGTTTGCCTATAGATTCCTCTGATTGGTTGAACAAATGCCATGTGGGATTGCTAGACGGTAAAAGGTTACTCCTACAAAATCGCATGTCGATGAGACACTAGCCGTGTCTCCCCGATGCCACAATGCTCCACAACAGTTATTGGCATAACTTACCACTATAGGCAAGACCTCATAGTGAGCTGCAAGAGTCATACCAATATCCCCTTTGTCATCGCCCAAACTATCGGCAAGAGGTCTTGCCGAAAGCATCTAACAGTAGATAGCATTCCAACCAAACCATCGGCAAGAGTCTCGACGATGCTCAACATGAACACACCCATCGGCAAGACAAACAAGTCGGGATGAGGTCTCAGCAAGCTCCTATCAGTTACACCGAAGAGTTAAAACCATCAGCGAGACATCACGAATCGGAAAGACATCATAGCGAATGAAAAAACCCTCGGCCAGGAGTCTTACCGATATCCACTACCCCTTTAGCAAGACCACCATAGGTTGGCAAGAAATTACACCGAGCCCCACCTTTGTCGACAAGTCCTCGATCATTCGGCCAGACCTCATAGCAAATGTAAATCTTTCTCCCTGATGACAGCCTTGTGAACAACTATTGGGGAGAGTTTCATCTATCGGCAAGACCTCATGGCGGGTTCCATTGGTCACATCGAAGGTTTAAAACCATCGGCAAGACCATCGCTTGTTGGCAGGACATTATAGCGAGCCCCAAACTTCTCCCCGACGTTGGCTGTTTTGGTGAGACTGCTGGTCATCAGCAAGACATCATGCCAAAGCCATAGCCTTTTGGTGAGACTTCACGCTATAGGAAAGACATCTCCCCAAGCTCAAAACATTACGCTGAGAATTCCATTTATTGGCCAGAGGTCAGAGCGAAGGTAAACCACTCTCCCCGACACTAACCTTGTGAACAACTATCGGGGAGACTTCCTCGGTCGGGGAGAGATATAAAACTTCATGGTGATCAAAATATCTCAGCAACCTGAGGATTTCAAATGAATATAGCACAACAGCCAGTCGGTAAGACAACTAGAGGGTCTCACCGACTTTCTTCTTTGAGGAGTTCTATGCCAAATCCGACTAAGGCATACCTTCCAACAAACCTCCTTGTGAAATAGCATCAGATTTATGATTTAACCTTGCAAAACAATGCTACCATTTGGCCTTCATGAACACCTACAACATAGATTGCCCTACCTGATTAAGCCCCAAGTGAAAATTAGGTAACATTTCTGGTGACCTTTGCTGGATGTTTTCCTGCTAAACATGGAAACCAGTAGCCTAAAATTGTCCATTGGGCTCAAAGTCACTTAGTAAAAACTCAGAAATAGACCTAGAGTAGTTTTGTACATGGCTGCAACTCACTTGAGGCTCATAAAACATAACAGTTTGCCAAAAACTTATTGAAACAAGAGAAACTATTTACTGTGCTAGAACAACACTTAGGGAATGAAACAACAACTAAACTAAAGTGCAAAAGCACTTATTGAAAGCATAAAACCTAAACTAATATGTACAATGATAAATCATACCTCAAAACAACGTTGGAGGTGAATCCCATTAACTAGGATTGGTAACTTTTCTCCATCCATGTTTGATAACTGGAATGCATTATGCTCCTTGCATTCAGTAACAAAAAAAGGGCCTGCCTAGAAATGGTCAAATTTTGTATGTTTTCTTGGACCACTCTTTAGCACATCCCACTTGAGAACAATGTCACCTGCCTTGAAAACTTTGGTTGTAGCTTTCTTATCAAATTTTTTCTTCGTTTGGAGTTGATGATACTCCAAATTTTTCATTGCTTTGCGTCTTGATTCTTCGAGCTCCACGAGCTCTACATATCTCATGGACATTGGGTCATGTCCTTCAAACATCTCCAACTGATGAACAATGTTGAGATCTGGAAGCTCTACAAATAGAGGTAATCTGGCCTCTTTGCCATAAACAAGTACATATGGAAAATTACCAATTAATCTCTTAGGGGTTATTCTATCTGCCCAAAGTGCAGATTTCAATATGGTATGCCAAATCCTTTGATTCTCCTCCATGGTCCTCTTAATAATTCTGATCAAATTTTTATTCATACTTTCAGCTAAACCATTACCCTATGGGTAATAATTAGAGGAAGTATTCAAATGAATTATGTGTTTAAAAGCCCAATCTGTGAATCTTAACCCAAAAAAAGCAAAGGCATTATCTAAAATGATGGAGTCAGGAACTCCAAATTTGGTGATTATATCTTCATAAAAATTCAAAACTAAAGATTCATTGCTTCTTTCAAAGCTGTTGCCTCTATCCATCGTGTGAAATAGTCTGTAGCAGTAAGCACCCACTTGTGACCATCATTGGATGGTGGATTAATTGGCCCAATAAATTCAATCTCCCATCTCATGAAGGGCTGCTCTACTTGAACTGGATGTAAAGGCATAGCAGGTAACTTTTCCTTTCTTGCAAATAAAGCACACTTAGTACACTTCTTTGACCATGCATATGCATCTTTAAACAAGTTGGGCCAGTAGTAATCAGCTCTCATAATTTTCCAAGCAGTTGTCCTTGGAGCAAAGTGACCTCTTGGAACTCCATCATGAAACTCATGAAGTACCTTTTCTGTTTGATCAACATCAATGCACCTTAATAAAACACTATTTAGATATTTCCTGAAAAGAATATTATCAATGAGGACATAAGGAATTGATTGCAATCTAAATTATCTTCATTTTTCTCTGTCTAGACCTGGTGAATATTCACTAGTACGAAGAAAGTGGGTCATTTCTTGAACCCAACTTGCTATTAATGCAGATGCAACACCTTAAACATTTTTAGGTTCATCCGTATTAGCTAAAACAACACCAGTTTTTGGTTTTTGTACATTTTTAGGGGTTGAGGAAAGTTGCTCACAAAGTCTTCTACCTCTGAAAAGTTTTGTGATGTTGTTGTTGACATCAAATTACATTACTTTTGTGATCCACCCTGCTCTTTTCTCGCTCAAATCTTTGTTCAACAAAAATTCTTTCACACTTGGGTGTGCAACCAAAATATGAATTTTATTGTTTGAAACTAGAGGTTTAAACTTCCTTAGGCTTCTGATCACCGCGAGAACATGTCTCTCAACAAACGTATATTTCACTTCATAAACAACAAGTACTTGACTAAAAAAAGCTATTGGCTGCTCTAAATTATCATTGTTTTTTCTAAACCAGCGTAGCAGAAATTGAACTAACGCTACCAAAAGCATATAAAAAGAAGTCTTTAGAGAAATTTGGATTTACCAATGTTGGAGCTGACACTAAAGCTTCCTTGATTTCTTCAAAACTATGTTTTTCTTCTTTAGTCCAACTGAAAACTGCATTCTTTTTAAGCATGGCAGTCAAAGGCTACAATAAATTTGCAACATCAGGAATGAATCTTCTTAAAAAGTTAAATCTCCCTAAAAAGCTCTACAATCCTTTCTTATGATTGGGTAATGGTAGTTCAAGTATAGATTTAACTCTTTCAGGATCAATGGTAACTCTGTCTTTTGACACTATGTGACCTAGCAGTTTACCTTCATGAACTGCAAAAATACTCTTTGTCGGATTGAAAGATATTCCATATTCTCTACATTTTTCAAAAACTTGCTTGAGATGTGACAAGTGTTCATCTGCATTATTTGAATATATAGTTATGTCATCTAAGTAAACCAATAGAAATTTTTGAATTAAATTTTGAAACGCTATATCCATGGCATGTTGAAAGGTGGCACTAGCGTTAGATAAACAAAAAGGCATTCTTTTGTAAGCCATAGTGCCCAATTTTGTTGTAAATGTTGTTTTATACCAATCCTCTTTGACTCGAATCTGGTTATAACCAGAATATCCATCCAAAAGAGAAAATCTCTCTGAACCAGCAACATCTTGGAGAATTTGTTCCATAGATAGTAAGGGATAATGATCTTTCAGAGACGCTTTGTTAAGGTCTCTAAAATCTACACATAATCTTACCTCACCGTTATTTTTTCTAACCGGAACAAGGTTAGAAACCCAGTATGTGTGTTTAATTGGAAACACAATACCTCCCTCAACTAACTTGGTCAACTCTTTGATCATTAAAGGTTCGAGCTTGGGGTTCAAGGGTCTCTATTTTTGTCTAACAAGCTTGGCTCCAGGTTCTAACTCAATTGTATGTTGTGCAATATGAGGATCAAACCCTTTCAAATCAAAATATTGCCAAGAAAAAACATCATGATACTCTTGGCATAAAGCAATGAAAGCCTTCTTGTCTTCAGCTGAACAAATTTTACCTAATTTGAGAAGCTTACCTTTAAAAATCTCAACTTCTTCATAATGATATTCTTTGAATTGAATGTCGACTTTTCTCTTCTTAAGCTGATCATCAGAATTGAATATGGATTCCAAGGTAACCAGCCCTTTGGGAAGTTTATTTGTCTTCAGCTATATTACTTGATCATCATACTATTGTTTAATCTTTTCCTGGTTCACTACAAAAAATTGATCTTCTTGGAGTAGAAAGGTTAAAACATGTTCATCATTTTCAAATACCTGCCAATTAATGTTGTTATCAAGAATTGATGGCCTAATAACCACCTTAACATACTGCTGTATTTTGTATTTTTTAATATTTCCTAGGATATCAAACTATGCTCCAATTGCTGCAAGTCTATCAACATGCTTATTCTGATTTCATGGAATAGAAATCAGATTGAAGGCATTAAATTCTTCAATTATATTCCATACTCTATTTCTGTAAGACTTCCAAGCATCATTCTTGGCAACATTCAACCCCCTAACCTAATTAACTATCAATTCACTGTCTCTATAAACTTTCAAAAAATCAATTCCTCTTTTCTTTGCCCACTCAAGGCCTTGAATGAGTCCTTCATACTCAACACTGTTGTTAGAACTTGCAAAAGAAAAATGAAAGGTTGAAAAATACTTATCACCCTGTGGAGAAACCAACATTGCACCTCCACCTGCTCCATTCTTGCTTCTAGAACCATCAAAAAATATTTCTTAGAGTTCACTTTGTTGTTGCAACAACTGATCCATACCTTTTTCAAGGTTTGGAACCTCTGCATCAAGTTCAAGCATCACATAATTACCCATATCGACATCTTGAATAAAGTTTTCAAGACTATCCAACACATTTTCAGCTGCCCATTCGTGTAAAAACACATTAGAAATAACTTTTGCTTGAAGTTCTTGAGCAACAGCCAACTCATTGTTAATAAAAATGACACAATTTGTGTCTGCAGCGGTATGAACAACATTGATAGGACTTGGGTTATACGACTCAATGTGATCTTTAGCCAACTTTTTAGATTTAATGGTAACTTTGGTTCCATATCTAGTTCTAAACAACATATGTGACCAGTTAGCTAACACATAACCTCCTATTTTAGCTGTAAAGTCTCTTGAGAGACACAAAGTAAAGAAAGGTGGGAGAACTAAAACACATGTCCTGAGGAACTAAAAAGTTTAGACAAGAATGAAGGGTAAGACTCAAGCCTTTAATAACACCCAATGTATTAACATAGGTACCATCCAATTGAATCACTCCTTTCTCTAAAGGCTGATACTTTAGCCCAAGTTTATTAGCAATTTGCTTTTGCATTACAGAGCTACTAGCTCCACTATCTACCATACAGTTATGAACTAACTTATCACCTTTGATTACAGATACATAAAATGGAGTGGTTTAACTTCTTTTCCTGCCTCTTTGCTAGGTGGTTTATCATTTTCTTGAGGATTATTTGTCAACACCGTTCTAACTTGACCTATTGGAGACTCGGATTCATCAGACACTTTAAAATTTGACAAAGCTGAGTGTAACATATCTTTTTGACCTGGGATAGCTAATGAATCCCACATAGACATCGTTACATTCATCTTTTTCATACTATCAAGAATATTATAGGGTACAACTGGGTTCACTTTATGATGTACCTTTATGCCAGCATGATCAGCTTGTAAGTGTGGTTGCTCCTTAACTGGGAGGTGCTGATTTCTTTGCAAACCATGAGTCACTTGAGATGTAGATGGTTCTACAACTATTGCTTTTCTTTTATCAGCTACTTGATCAAGCTCAAAATCTCCTTTCTTCACCCTCGTGTTAGCTACAACTGGAGAATTATCTACATTCAATCCATAGAATTCTTCACCTTGTTAGTTAAGTAGAGTAGTATCATTGGTAAGCTAATCTTAGTGTTGTGGAGATGCATCATTGAGTGCATTCTACTGTGAACTTGAAGCATTATGTACCATACGTGCTTGATTAATAAGTCTGTTTGAGCAAGTGACCTGATTGTGAGGTTGGTTACAAGGGTAGCACCACTCATAATATGTTGCTAAGTTGTTTTGAATTGGGACAAGATCCTTAACTACACTAATAGGTGCTGGAGCATAAGCCTGAAAAGGTCTAGTATTTACTCTCTATCTTGGGCCCTGGTAGTTGCCTTGATAAACCTATCTATTACTTTGATATTGCTATTGCTGACCTGAATTATGATGTTGATAAGGCCTATTATATGATTGTTGATTTTCCAAGCTCACAAGCTTATTACCAAAAGTCTGTAATAAAATTTTGATCTCCTGTAACTCATTTGAAGATCTTGAAACAATAGTTTATTGTGTTACAACAGCTAGAACAGTAGCTGATGCTGCTGGAACAGGTGGAAAATATGCAAAATGTGGTATCTGCAAAGGGATATTCAAATGAATATCTAGAAATATAGGCATTGGTGGCCTAGGAGCAAGTTTGCCAGCTTGTATTAGGCTATTTTCAACTTTGATTGCTACTTCAAATGCCTCTGGTAGGGAAACACCCCCCATTGATTGTATCATGATAGCTATATCGACGTTAAGGGCCTTCAAAAAGTACAAAAAATGCATATTCTGGAGGTGGTCTCACTATTGTAGGGATTCTATCCCAGGTTCTTTAAAATATAAAATTGAAATCAATCATTTGCTCCTGAGGAGCCCTCTTAATCATAGTTAATTGCTCCAATAAAGATAAATTATTAGGCCTGCCTTGAAACTTCCTGTGTAATTTGTCACCCAACTCATCTCAAGTGGCAATTGAACCTACTCCAAGACTCCTGAACCACTGTAATGCTCTTCCTTTAAATGATGCTGCAAGTAGTCTTACAACTACATCTTCTTGTGTGATATGGCGCACACCACATAAGGAAGCAACATCTCGTATATGTTCAATCAGGGTAGTCTGATCTTCCCTAGTGAAAATTGGCAAGCTTTTCAAAGCTTCCATTGGAATGTCATTGTGTTGTGCAAAATTTAATGGACTACCTCTATTAAATGGCACAAAAGGCTGATTTCTGAGAGCAACCATTAGGGGTGGCTGAGGTGGGTTTGCTTGCACTCTAGGTGAAACAAAAAATGGGACAACAATATGAGATCTCACGGATGGAGGAGTAGATTTAGTTCTAGAACAGATAAATGTTTTCCCTATCCTTTCTGTTACCCTGCCTTTTCTCCTTGGTGGGAAAAATTGTAAATATTCAAAAGGAACTAAGCTACTCCCTGTTTGAACTCTTCTCATAAGCTGTAAAAACACTTATTCTAAAGTTCTTTCTCCCCAGTGGAGTCGCCAAGTATGAAAAATGACTTCGGTAAAGTCTGAAACTTGTTGGTTGCATACCAAACCAACAATATAATGTGGAATTGGTCCCACCGGGCGTGCCAAAAACTGCTATCCACCGAAATTTGCACCCTGTTGAACCTGATGTTCAACACCTCAATATAATATGGGAAGACCTCTAAAGCTATGGGTTTCTTGTAGACAAAGGTCAACCTCTGGAGAAGGCCAAATTCCTATGGTGCAACCTAAACTACTGATTCTATAAAGGAAAAGGGTAGAAGGAGAATGCTTAAAAATTGAAACTAATGAGAACATTATTTCTATGGTGATACACCTAAATGTAATAAGAGCTATGAGCATTCAGACTGGCATACACTTGATTAAGGATGACTGACATTGAACTACACAACGTGTTACCGTAAGTTTATGCATGAATATTTCATAAAAAGGTTGACTTGCATACACTTTTAAGAAGGAAAGGTAACTTTCACAAATCAAAAGGGTCATATACAACTTTAAAACATAATTTACAATCCGCATAACCATACTTTTGTAGAAAAGGAATATACATGAGACAAAGCTATAGGGAAATAAAAAAAGATCTCACAAATAACTTGATCAATCACCTGACAATACACGATGCTGCAAGAACAAGAAGGAAAAATGAGACAATCAATGGTATCCAAGGTAAACGTTGTATATCATGCTCCAAATGAGTTACAAAATCTGCAAAAGTATGACAAGGGACTTCTAAAGTCACAAAGTCTCTATCTACATATGGAGAACTCCTCCCCCGCTTTTACAAAGAGGCAAAAATGCCATATATACTAAAAGTGTCGGTCCCTACCCTAGGGCTTACAAAAATGAATCAGTTGCTAAACACGTCGGCCCTCAGATCTTTTGGAATAAAGTTAATGTTGCATTCAATGTGCATCCCTCTATCCATGTCAGTGAAAAGATCACCCTCAAGAGTGGCCTTCAGATATTTTGCAACAATCGCATTAACTTGCAACCCTTGTGTCTGCCCTCGAAATTCGTTAGAGCTGATTTGAATGTTTCTAAGTGTTATCATAACTATCGATCCACTCTTGCCAGTTGACATCCTAGCTGTCCTTGCGGTCTCCTTTCTATTCTCCTCCTGTTCTAGACCCTTCTGATTTTTGACCCTCTTCGAGAAGTAGCATCAGGCGCCCTCTAAACTGAATTCACATGTCCTGATCGTCCATCGAAGCAAAATAGATCCATTTCATTTATGCTTTGTTGATCTTCCTGGCATCAGTCAAGCTGCCAATGGTTCACCTATAGCTTCCTCTGATTGGTTGAAAAAATGCCACGTGGGATTGCTAGACGGTCAAAGGTTACTCCTGCAAAATCACATGTTAGTGAGACACTAGTCGTGTCTCCCCAATGCCACAATGCTTCATAGCAGTTATCGACATAACTTACCACTATCGGCAAGACCTCATAGCGAGCTGCAAGAGTCATACCGATATCCCCTTTGTCATCACCCAAACTATTGGTAAGATATATCACTTTCGAAAAGAGGTCTTGTCGAAAGCATCTGACAGTAGATAGCATTCCAACCAGACCATCGACAAGAGTCTCAATGATGCTCAGCATGAACACACCCATTGGCAAGACAAACAAGTTGGGACAAGGTCTTAGTGAGCTCCTATCAGTTACACCGAAGAGTTAAAACCATCGGCGAGACATCATGAATCGGAAAAACATTATAGTGAACAAAAACTCCTCGGCCAATAGTCTTACCGATATCCACTACCCCTTCGGCGAGACCACCACAGGTCGGCAAGACATTACACCGAGCCCCCTTTTTTCAATGAGACATTGATCATTCAACCAGACCTCATAGCGAATGTAAATCTTTCTCCCTGATGACGGCCTTGTGAACAACTATCAGGGAGACTTTCATTTGTTGGTAGGACCTCATGGTGGGTTCCATTAGTCACACCGAAGGTTTAAAACCATCAGCGAGACCATCACTTGTCAGCAGGACATTATAGCGAGCCCAAACTTCTCCCCGACGCCGACCGTTTTGGCAAGACCACCGGTCATTGGCAAGACATCATGCCGAAGCCACAACCTTTTGGTGAGACTTCACGCTGTCGGCGAGACATCTCCCTAAACTCAAAAAATTACGCTGAGAGTTCCATTTATCGGCCAAAGGTCAAAGCGAAGGTAAACCACTCTCCCCGATGCTAACCTTCTGAACAATTGTCGATGAGACTTCCTCGGTCAAGGAGAGATAGAAAAATTCATGGCAACCAAAATGTCTCAGTGACCTGAGGATTTCAAATGAATATAGCACAACAACCAGTTAGCAAGACAACTAGAGAGTCTCACCAACTTTCATCTTTGAGGAGTTCTATGCCAGATCCAACTAAAGCATACCTTCCAACAAACCTCCTTGTGAAATAGCATCAGATGTATGATTTAACCTTGCAAAACAATGCCTCCATTTGGCCTTCATGAACACATGTAACATAGATTGCCCTACCTGATTGAGCCCCAAGTGAAAATCAGGGAACACTTACTAATGACAACATAATACATGGGTGAGTGCAGGATCATGGGAGTCTAAAAAGTGGTGATATGACAAAAAAGTGACTGACAAATTTTTTATCCAAATTTGATAAAACAAAAGGGGTTTATTGAGAAAATTGTTAGTTTTCCACTAATATAAGATATGCTTTATTTGGAATTAAATAGATAATAATTATTATTTTTCTACATACATTCTAACTAAAGTCTTGATTGATAGGTTGAGTGAAAAATATCTATAATTCTTAAATGATTTCACATTTTTTGAATCTAAAAGATGCATCACATTCTATGCTTCCCATATTATAGGATTAAAAATTAAAAATTGATTTTCATAAATTTTTGACCAAGTTATGGTGG
This sequence comes from Sequoia sempervirens, assembly GCA_007258455.2. Lineage (NCBI taxonomy): Eukaryota > Viridiplantae > Streptophyta > Pinopsida > Cupressales > Cupressaceae > Sequoia > Sequoia sempervirens. The sequence continues at coordinate 123,735,353 of VDFB02000007.1, read as the reverse complement.
TCAAACAAACAAGTTTTAATATTTTTTAAAAAATTTAATAAAAAATTCATAACTAATTATTTACTTGTAAAAAAATTACAAAATAAAATTCTAGCACATTCGGGCATGCGTCCTCTACTTATATTGAAAGCTTAAAAAATATATATTATTTTTTGCTTGTACTTAGGTTGGTTGGACATATACCTGCTTTTTATTTTTCCCTAAAAATTTAGTACTATTGCTTTGAAATTTTAAATTTTCACCAAATAGATTTACTTTTTTCCAAAAAAGGACTAATATCTTAAAAATTACATTCAATTTGCTACAAATTTTGTTCTTGCATATTTTTCAAATTATGTTAATAACTTATTCAAAATTTTATGTCAAATTTCCTAACTTTATTTTCTAAATTTCATTGCCACTTAAGGGCCTAGTTTGGACCCCCATGATCCTGCACTAACCCACATAAACAACACCAACAACTACACATACTGTTGCAACAATATTCTTCTCATATTGTTGACATGAATGACAACACAAACTTGTTGATATCAATGACAATACCAACTGCTCATACTTACAACAATCTCCCCCTTTGTCATTGATGACAACACATGATGTGAAAAACCATCAACAACAAACAAAGCAACTTTGTTCCATACCTATTTCCTTTTCTCTCACATGACTTTCTCTTTTTCTCTTTTCACATTACTCACTCGCCCTTTCAACTTATCCTTTTCACATGCTTCATTCTCCCCCTTACTTTTTCACATTATTCTCTCCCCCTTTGACATCAATAGAAAATGACAAAAGATTTACAATACTTATGCTTCCCCTTTGAAATCAATCAACCTTCTCAAAACTACTTTGCAATTGACTTTCCTTCACTGTTTAGTATACTCCCCCCTTAGGAGTACACACCATACTGCACTAATCAACAACCATTGCATAATGACAACACTCACTCTTTCTGACTGCAACAACCAATAATGTCACTACCTACTCCCCCTGAGAGGTAGCCACCAACATCAGTCCAAACCAAAGAATGAATCTTAAAATCCACTGGATTGATGCATCTCCTTATGCATCTAGTTCAAAAAAGGAGGGAAAATAACCCCCATTTTCTCTCAGAGATACTCAAATATATCCTTAGGAAGAGAATTAGTGAATATATCATCAATCTAATCCTTTGTAGGCACATATGCAAAATTCACTTCATTCTCTACAATATTCTCTCAGAAAGTGATACTGGATTGAGATATGTTTTGTCCTTGAATGCATTACCAAATTCTTTGAAATATTGATAGCACTTGTATTGTCACAAAATATAGAAATTGGTTCATTAAATACCACCCTAATATCCTTCAATGTTTTCTAAATCCACAACACTTGTGTGCAACAAGATGCTGCTGCAATGTACTCTGCCAAACTGCAGTAGATAAAGATATTGAATCTTGTTTCTTGCTTAGTCATGACACCAATTTGCATCCAAGAAAGAATGCGCCACCACTTGTACATTTTTTTCATCCACACAATTAGCCCAATTTGCATCCATGCAAGCACTCAGAGTAAAATAAGTATCCTTTGGATACCATAGGCCATAATCCGAAGTGCATTTTTAGTATCTAAATATCCTTTTTACTACTGCAACATGTGACTCTCTAGAATCTTCTTAAAATCTAGCCACAAGAAAAACTGCATGCATGATATCTAGTCTAGTCGCAGTTAGATATAGCAGTCTTCCAATCATTGATCTATACTTGCTCTGATCAACCTTTGGAGATTCATCATTCTTACTCAGCTTGCAACCAGTAACCATAGGAGAACACAACAGTTTAGAATCTTTCATTTCAAACTTCTTCAACATTTCCTTGACATAATTTGAAAAATTCCTTTATCTTTTTGATTTATTTATAGTCCAAGGAAGAAATTCATCTCCCCAAACATAGACATTTAAAACTCTTTCTACATTTCATCTATAAACTTCTTACACAGCTTCATTTTCTCTAAAGATTATATCATCAACATATACAACAACAATCATGATTTGATCTTTTTGAACTTTAAAGTAAAGATTGTTATCTGTGGTACCTTTATTGAATCCTTGTTGTATCAATTACCTATCCAACCTTGCATACCAAGATATAGGAGCTTGTTTCAATCCATACAATGCCTTCTTCAATCTATAGACCATATTCAGTTTGTCTAATAACTAAAGTCCTTTCGATTGTTCTATGTATACCTCTTCTTCCAATTCTCCATTCAAAAAAGCAGACTTCACATCCATTTGATAAACTTTGAAATTTTTGTTGTGTTACAAAAGTCAAAAACATCCCGATAGCTTCCATTCTTTCCACTGGAGAAAATGTCTCCTCAAAATATATTCCTTCAACTTGTGAGTAGCCTTTACACACAAGCCTTGGCTTGCTCCTTACAACTTCTCCATTCTCATTTAGTTTGTTTTTGAATACCCACTTAGTTTCAATCACCATTTTGTTTGTTGGTCTTGGGACAAGTTCCCAAGTCCAATTCTTCTCAATATACAACTCTTCTTCCATAGCCTTGATCCAATATTCATCTTTGCATGCCTCAACCATTGTTTAGGTTCAACTTTAGAAAGTAAATATAGACTTACTTGTTCTTCAGTAGGTTTCCTTCTTGTCAGTATACCTCTACTCTTATCTCCAATGATATATTCTTTAAAATACTTATTTTGCACATACTTAGGAGTTTTAGGAGTCTTTTCCAAAGCTTCTTCCTCTTCAATCTGTAGTTCTTTTTCTTTATATTTTTCTTCTTCTCTGCAAGAAGACTCATCTGATTTATATCCATCTATCACCACTAAGTTCTTCTATAGATCTTCATCAACCTTGACACCTACACTCTCAACAATCTTTATCAATCTCTTGTTGTAGCATCAATAAGCTTTGGTTCTAGTAGAATATACAAGGAAGATACCTTCATTAGACCTTGCATCAAACTTTCCTAAGTTTTATTCATCTCTTTTGATATAACATTTTCTTTCAAACACTCTAAAGTACATGAAAGTAGGGATCCTTTTTTGATCTCACATCCATCATTCTGAAACATAAGATTGTACCCTTTGCTACACATTTGTCCAACACTCAAGAGGTTATTCCTTAAACCCTTAACATAGTAACCATCATCAGTATTATTCTTGCCATCAAAATTGATAAAATATTTTCCACATATCTTAGTAGATGTATCATCACCAAATCTAACACATCCTCCATCATACTTTTCAAGTTTAACAAACTTACTCTTGTCACTGCTCATATGATTAGAGCATCCACTGTCAATGATCCAACTATTCTTCTCTTTCCTAGCATGAAAAGCATACACCAAAGTGCTTTTAGTCTTATCTTTTGTCTCTGGAGGGCTTTCCTTCACACATCTCTCAGAGTTAACATGAATAGATTCATATTTTAAAGTCATGAACAAGCACTCATCATCATCATCTCCAAATCAGAAATATTTTCATCTTCTCTAACATAATAACTTTTCTTAATCATCTTACCTTTGTTCTCCTTATTTTTGTTATTCAAAGCTCTGTTTGGACATCTTGACGCATAATGACCTATCTTTCCACAACTGAAAAATTTGAAAGACTACTTACCACTGTACTTACTAGTACTCTTTTTCATTCTCCTTACAAATTTGGTTTCCACATCATCAAGATCCTCATAATCTGATTCCTTAATCTCCTCTAATTTTCCAGTCTTAAAAGTAGTCTCAAATTTTGCACCACTATTTGTACCAAATTCTCTTATCTCAAAAGTAGTGAAAGAACCATGCAATTGATCTATAGTATATTAATTGAAATTTTCAAATTTCTCAATAGCATAAACTTTATGACTAAGATTTAGGAAGAGTTTTGAGAATTTTCTTTACCACTTATGGTTTTTTGAGTTCTCCACCAAGACCTCTAATAGAGTTGACAATTTCATCTACCCTCTACATATAGCTTGTAAAATTTTCATATTTAGACATCTATAGGTTCTCAAACATGATCTTCAGATTCTACATCTTAGCTTCTTTGACCTTATGACCTCCTTCAAAAATGTTTTCTAACTTTACCCAAATTTCTCTAGCAATTTTTAGACTCATCACTTTCACCAATTCAAAGTTAGTAAGACCATTTAAGAGAGCATACCTTGCTTTACCATTGCTTTCATATCATAGGCCTTGACCTCATCATTAGTGCTCAAACCATTTGCAAGCATATTATATCCATCTTTGACTTACTTACAAACATCAAATCCTAGATAAACCCAAAAAAAAATCATCTTTGTCTTCTAGAATGGGGCAAACCCACAAAAGTGGTTTACAATTCGAATGAGGAAAGAAAACTTGTAAAAAATCACCCCATGCCAAAAAATTTCATTCTTGGGGTTCGAATGAACTCATTTGTTCGAACAAACCAAAAAAGGGTTCGCTCAAAATCTCATTCGAGCGAACCCATTTAATGCATGCATGGACAAAAAATAAATGAAAATCCCTTTTGGGAAGGGGGTTCGCTAGAACTCCCCTGGTTCTAGCGAACCCCCTTTTTCCTGATTTTTGACCTTGTTCACAAAAAATCCTAAATTTTTACGCTTCGAAGCTTAGGTTGAGGATGAAAATGGAGGAATGTTTACAAACCCAACTTAAATTAGGTAGTCCTCAGAACGAGCTATCCAACAAATATAATTTTAATATGTTTTGGTTTTATTATGTATTTGTTTTTTTAGTTTTATTAAACATAGGTCTTTCATCGAAAATGAAGGTCTATGTTCTACACATGTGGAAAAATAGCAGATTATCAAAAAATATTTTGAAAAATATGAGTGCACCAGATATTAAAGTCCTTTATCCAACAAAAAAGAAAATTGAATTTCAATATATAGAAGAAAAGTTAGGTGTTATACAGTTGCGCTATGTCTGAATTATAATTGGTTTGACTTTGAAATTTGATTAAAGAAAAAATATTCAATAAAAACTATCTAACCAAGTGGAAGCACTAGATATCGGAGTTACAAATCTAAATTCAAAAGAATTAGAATTTTATCCTTCATGGAAAAAAAGTTATGAGTTATACGGTGTGCGTCACTTTTTAAAAATAATGTTTTATGAAAAAAACCAGTTTTAATGGGAGATGGAAAAATAAGTGTAATCTAATTCAATTTTTTTTTAAAATTATATTTTTAGAATCTACAGACAAAATGTGATGAGACTCTAGTTTGCATCATCTTCAAATTCCTCACGATTTAGCCACTATAGGTGCCCAAATGTGAAGATTTAGTTAAAAATAATAATTTTAGTGTCTAGTTTGGCCAAAAATTGTAAACCACTATTGTGGGATTGCATAGTTTGTTCCATCAAACATATAAATCTCTTACTTGTGTGCCACCATTCTAGATCTACCTCAAGTGGTTAGACTTTCTTCCAAGGAACCTTGATCTGATACCAATTTTTGAATGCATAAGACATTTGAGAGGGGGGGTGAATCAGTTGTACTTTAAAAAACTTCAAAACCCTCACAAATAATTAGATCCACACTCAATAAATTAACCCTTAATCTTTTATAATGATTTAGCATGAAAAAAAATTAAAAAAACTAAAATAAATCAACACCATACACAAGAGCACTAGATATACATGGAAAAACCAAGATAAAAAAAACTATGGTGAGGATTAGCTCATAATATAAAGTAACATCAACACCAATTAAAAAGGACTCACTTTCAAAGGGCACACTACCTAAAAGAAAGAAGGGCTCACTTCCAAAATAGAAAAGAAGATAGAGAAGAATATTATACAAAGAAATCCATCTCAATGCAATAGATAAATCCACCACAATATCACCAAGCTTGACTAAAGAATTATAAACACCTTCTGGTCACTACATCCAACAATCTAACACATGAAATCTCACACTACACTTCTCAAATTCACATTCTAACACTTTACAATTCACAACACTCACATCATTCTCATATGTATTTGCATCCCTCAACAACCCAACTCTTATTGATACCATCTTCAACCTTGAAATCATTCTCCAATGTTGGCTATGCATCGAAAATGTACAAATTCAAATTAGGTTGGCACCAAAATATTTCCACGGTGGAAAAAAATGAAGGTGAACAACAACACACCTAGCTAGGACCTAAATCCACTCACATGCCACACCACACTTCCACAAATTTTGCTAAGTAGTGTAAACATCTAAAGTCAGTCATAACCCGTGTAAACACCATTAAAATTTTAAGTACATGCTTCCTTTGATAAAAGATAACTTTAAAACAACAAATGTCACCTGAACATAATATGGAATATTCCACAAATACCTTGAAATCCAATAAACTCTTTCGAAATAACTTTCACCTAAAGAATGCACACACACAATACACTCAGACAACTCTACCATACATTGCAACCTAAGAAACTAACTTTTGAAGCACCAAACCTCAAAGAACTTCAACTGAAGAAAGATACCAATACTATCAAAATGCCTTCAAGTTTTGAAGACCTATAACCAAATTATAAAGAAATGCGGAGAAAAAATATTTCTCCCAACCACCTCTGCAATACATAGTTCACACACTGGTGAACAAAATTTCTTTTGAACAGTGATCCAACACACCAAAATTTGAATATAACACCTCTAAGCACCTTTGATCAACATATCTAAAACACACAAGATCTTCAACGTAGAAGAACTTCAAAGAAAAACTAGAACACTACTCTTCAGCCCAGAACACATTATAACTCATTGTTTCCTCTTTTTCTTAAATTTTATCAAAAGCACTTGGAAACCAAGCACCAAAGACATATCCTCGTCATCTTTCGTACTTCTAGAACCAACTACAACCAAGCAACTCAACCATACATCCATATACAAAATCTTATCAAAGCAACACTAAAGGTTGACGCCAATAGCTTACTAATGACAACATAATGCAACTAATCAAAGGATCATTAATGCAACAACATAGACAACACTAACAACTACACATACTCTTGCAATGATATTATTCTTATATAGTTGACACCAATAAAAACACCAACTACTCATACTTACAACAATAAAAAGGGGTGGCTCACTGCCAATTTGAACTATTGACAATGCATATCTCATATGTCGAAGGTACAATTCCACTGAAGCACAAACAACCCATCAAATAGATGAAAATGTCAACACCTTCTACTCACTACATTAGGAAGTCACATGTATTAAGACTCACACTCAGATCATCACACTTGATCACTTTGACATCTTTCAAATCACCTACTCTACTCTTTATCAACACAACTCTCCTTGCATTTATACCATCCACGACATAAAACAATCTCAATTAGGTCAGACTTAAGGAAACATATACACCTCAACTATGTAACATCAAATAGATTAGTACCAAATACTTCCATAATATAAAAAAGTGAATCCAAACCAAGCCACTACTTAAGTGGGACCCAAATCTACATGAACATGCTTCTCAACATTTCATCAAACAATAATTATCCTCCACAAGTAGCAATAGCATGCCAGATCGACCAAACCTACACGAACACTAACATGTGGCTCCAAACACACCTCTCAAGGTTTGGAAACACATTGCGGACCACACAACATTCAACAATATCCATTCATCTCAAAATATTCTAGCATCATCAAAATATTTTGGACAACTACTGTAACCACCTGAAACTCAAGAAAACCTTCATTTTGTGCAACCAAATGTATACTAGCATAAACATCCAACACACCAAACAACTCAACACCTGAAACTTCAAGGGAAGGTAGATATAAATGATATAAATAATCACATTCCTATATCCACAACACCAAAAACTTAATTACAAAGAAATGCAGAGCAATCTCATTTCTCTTGGACACCCTATTTTACCAGACAAACATACTATCAAACACATCTTCTACTATAATAGGATTCATAACCTAAAACTTGGATATGAAACCTATGAACATCTTTGATCATCACTTCTAAACCATATGAGCATATCTTCAATCATGAAGAAATGTCGAGCAAAACACTGAACACCACTCTTTCACACTCAACTCTCTTTTATTCAAATTTTCCCAAAAGCACTTGGAAACCAAGTGAACCAACTTCGTCAAAAACATTAATAACATTTCTACAACACATCTACAACATCTGCAACATGCAACACTTTCCAACTAAAACAGTCTCCTCAAACAAAAGTTAGGCCAATAACCTCTACAACTAAACTGGAGTAGGACACAATGACAACACTAGCATGTGTTGACATCAATACCAACAATTCCATACACAACATCAATACTGGTAGAATTCCAACACTCTCTCTATACAAGGGGTTGACATCAATGACAACACCCAAACAACTCACAAACACCTCAAGCTTCCAACATCTCCAAAATTCTAACAATCTCCCCCTTTTTCATTGATGGCAACACTTGATTTTTGAAAAACCATCAACAACAAAAGCAACCAACAATAAAACTGCAATAACCAACAACAACATTACAATAAGCAATACTCCCCCTAATTGGGATTACTCTTTACTCTTTAGAAAATACTCTTCATACACAATACTAATGTCTTTTCATATGCTATCTCCCCCTATGGTTTTTAGACCATATTCACTTTCGCATTATGGTTTTTCAACCACTTTAACTCTCTCCCCCTTTGACGTTAATGACAAAGGGTCATCAACTCATCCAATTCTCTTTCCTGTATTGACCTTATTTTCTCTGCCCCTTTGACAACATTCAAAGGGCAACACTTGCACCTTATCTGCATACACCACTTGCAACACTAACAAGTAGCTGCACTCTCTTTTCTGCACTATCCAACAACCATTACTACCTACTCCCCCTAAGAGGTAGCCATCAACATCAGTCCAAGACCAAGAATGTATCTTGAAATTATTCTTAGAAAAATGCACACTTATGTATCTAGTTGAAAGGAGGGGCAATAAACCCTAACTTCTCCCGGAGATACTTAAAAGTATCTTTTGGAAGAGCCTTTATGAAAATATTAGCAACCTGATCCTTAGTACACACATACTCCAATTTCACTTCATTCTCTACAACTTTATCTCTCAAGAAGTGATACTAGATTGAGATATGTTTTTTTCTTAAATACATTACCAAATTCTTTGAAATATTGATTGTACTTGTATTTTCATACATGATCAAAATAGGTTCATCACATCAAACTCTGATATCCTTCAATGTTTGTTTCATCTACAACACCTGTGTACAACATGATGCTATTGCAATATATTTTGCTTTTGCAGTAGATAATTTGACATTGAATCTGACTTCTTACTTAACCATGAAACCAACCTGCTTTCAAGAAAGAAAGCACCACCACTTGTAATTTTTCTATCATTTGCACATCCAACCCAATCTACATTTGTATATGCACTCAAAGAGAATTCAGTATCCTTAGGATACCATAAACCATAATTCAGAGTTCCTTCAAATATCTTAATATCCTCTTCACTACTACAACATGAGATTCTCTAGGATCTTCTTGAAATCTAGCCACAAGAAAAATTGAATGCATGATATCTAGTCTAGTAGCATTAAGGTACAATAGTCCACCAATCATTGATCTATACTTTCTCTGATCCATCTTAGGAGATTCATCATTCTTGCTCAACTTAGAACTAGTAGCCATAAGAGTACATACGGGTCTAGATTCATTCATTCCAAACTTTTTCAACATTTCCTTAACATACTTAAATTGTGATATGAATATGCTTTTCTTTGATTGATTGATTTGCAAATGAAGGAAGAAATTCATCTCCCCACATGTTGACATTTTAGGCTAAAAGCACAAAGCTGTGTCACACTTTCAACCAACTTATCAGCACAACTGAATTTAAGTATTTCTAACTAAAAATCATTTTGGTCAAACATATGTTCTACTAAGATTCATTTTAGCTAAGTTAGATACTTCCACAACTTTTTCAACTAAAATTATTGGTTAAAAATATATAGAGCACCACTTTGAGGCCAATTTACCAAAAAAAAAAATTATTTGAAAAATTTGATGTTTCAATAACTTCTACTCATGTATTTATAACATTTTTTTTTAAATATTAAAATACCCTTTTGTAGATCAATAAGTGTAGGTTTCAAAAACATATTTATTTTAATAGTTTAATTGTTATTTATATTTTATTTTATTTTATTTACTAAAAATAGGTTATTGACACAAAATATTAAGTTGATTACCATGTTGAGGAAAAATACTATTTTTTTCTTTTAAATTTTTAAAAAATGATGCATTATATAAAGGAATCTATATCAAGATGGTATTTTTTTTTCTATTTTAGATAAATATTTAATATGAAACTTGACATCAAATGGAAGTAGTTTTTTAATACACACACATTTTAATTTTTTTTTAAATATATATTTATCAAAATTGGAAAAAAAAAAAATCCATGCACTAAAATTTCAAGTTATAAATACACACAAAAAAATTGAAAGAAAAAAAAAATTACTATAAAAAATTTGACATCTCATGTAGCTTCATTTTTTAGCATTTTATCAACAATTAAATTATAGTGTTAATATTTTAAAAACTAGTTAAAAATATATATTTTTTAAAAAATACAAACATAAAATATATTAAAAAATTACACATTTTACTAGTTTACATCATTTCAAAATTAAAAACATATATGCCACCTTTTAGTGATTCAAATTTAAAAGTTGGATCAATGTTGATCATTTCCTTTATAAAGTGTGACAAACTTTGCACTTTTACTCTCAAATTCATTCTTCATTTCTTCTGCAAACCTTTTGCACAACCTTCATTTCCTTCAAAGATTATATCGTCAACATATACCACCACAATTAAGATTTAATCTCCTTCAACTTTAAAATACAAATTGCTATGTACAGTACCTTTTTGAATCCTTGTTGCAACAAGTACTTATCTAAGTGTGAATGCTTAATCTATAATTAACTAACAATAGGCAAAAAAACAATGGTTATTCAAGTTAGAAACACAAACAAAACATTCCCTATGAGACTTTTGGTTAAACAAAGATGAAAACATGAAATGAAAGCATAAAAGAAGGTAGACGATAACATGTAATCAACTAAATCAACCAAAGCTTCATCTCATAGGGGGGATTGGTGCTCCTTTGATGTGAAAAGAAGCCCTTTATCAATCCCTTTGATAAGCTCCAATGATGTAGATAATTCCAAGTGCATAAGATGACTCCAAAAAATGATAAAAAATAGCTCATGATGTGACAAAATGAGTGAGAAATTCCTATAGTAAACTTGCTTGAGATTGTGCATCCATTTCAAGTAGAAGAAGCTTCTACTTATATGACTCGGGTTGAATAAGATGTAAAATTGGTCAATGTGCGATAAAAAGGGAGCCAAGGGGATTATGATAGTTGTTACAATTTTATTGGATGAGGATGGAGCACATTTTGGGGAATGTGTAGAGTAAAGGGGATGTAAGAGGATGTTGTTGAGAATGTAAGAGAATTTAAGGGACAAGATGGAATGTAAGGAGGATTAAATTCCTTTGTAAGAGGTATTAATGGGTGTGTAAGAGGCTTTTGGAGGGAAATTGAATGAAGGGGTGGTTGGGAGGAATATTCCTAAGAATATGTCATTGTGAGGATAAATAGGGTAATTAGATAATTAAAAAAATGAATTTCATGTGCAACTTGGTTAGTTGACCATGGGTTGATTTAACTCTTAGGGAGTTAAAATATAGAGAAATGAATAATGGTGATTAGAAAGTGATTTAGAGTTAATTAATTCAGAATTAATCAACTCAAGTGGGTTAGGGGATTTATGACATTTGATTTTAAATAATTGGATTTATTTGATCAAATGAGAGGACTTAGAGAGATTTAATTAAATGATTTGATTTAATTAAATAGGATGGACATTAGTCAAAATAAGGTGAATTAATCTAATAAAGTTAATTATTTGATTAATAGTAGAAGTTGATGACTTTAACTAAATAATACCAATTATTTAATTAACTGGTTAGTCTGAAGTGATTTAGGAGGAAATGGTGTTAGTTAATAGGAATTAGATGTATAGTATCAATCAAGATTATATACGTGTACATTTTTCCCTCCTTTGAAGCAAGATACCTGCTGCATTGGTTCAAAGAATAACACTGTCAAGATCAAACTTCAAAATTTTTATAACATTTTAGACGCCCCACTACTACCCCAATAGAAGGAATTACACTACTACACTGCCCCCATGAGAGATCGGGCAAAAATTTTAATTTTGGGTTGAGCTCACAAAAAATATTCAACAATGATTCAGGTGCCAAAAAATAGCCTACATGACACAAAAATATGCTCATGATGGTAAAAACAAGCCAAAACAGGCTTTTCTATGGAAGGAATAGATGAACGGGCTCAAAAAATCCTAATTTTACCCTCAAAACCCTAATTTTCTAGCATAAATAGGGGGAGGGGTCATTTTCAAATCATTTGTGAACTTAACCTTCTAGGATTCTCGTGATTTTTCTTTGAGGTGCTAACAAAATGGTGTCTCATGTGGCATCATATAGAGCGGGTTCAAGAGTTTCAACAACCTCCAAACGCAGGACCTTTGGTATGCAACGTGAAAATTTTCTTGTTTTTCATATTTTTGGTGCATTTATTAAGGTCCAACTAGGTCAACCAAAAGCGGCTCTCTAGGGCATCACATCTAGTAGCGTCGATGTTACTTTTGTTAATGGTGCGCCACCTTTGTAGGATAGCACCACATGAAATAGTTTGGGTCTAGGGTTGCATTTGAAATGCCAACCCGCCTTTGCAGTATAGAGTCGTGCAAGGTTAGAAGGGTAGGGTTTCACGAGAAAATGTTGACCTGCCTTTGTGATATAGCGCCACCTTTGTTTATAGTGTCACTTTTGTGAAAAAGTAGAATGCCACCTTTGTAAATGTCAACTCGCCTTTTCATTTTTAGGGTTTTAAATTTTCAAATTTGTGCAGATTTGATAAAATTTGACATCATGGGTGTTTGAATGTAGGAGGTCCTTCGTAGGCTCCAATTGAAGGAGCATAGAGGTTGGATCCTACACCGAGCGAGGAATTTGATTGACGATGCACTATTTTTCCTAGGTGCAATCAAATTTGGTCATGTGGCATAGATAGTTGTAGTTCTGACACACCTAGTCATGATGACAACACTTGTAGAGTGATGGAAAAGTGAAACATCATCATTTCACTCATCGACGAGAGAGGCTACTGTCACTTTAGAAGACGTATGGTAGATCCTGCGGATCCCCATACATGGTGAGTGGATCATCTATGATTTCAAGGCCAGTGGTGATGCCATGTTCTAGTTGCTTGGAGTGGACGAGTACATCACAGACAGTGGGTAGATTGATCTTGATCGGTATGAGGGCATTTCCCCATATTTGAATTTATTTTTTGGTGTGCTGATCTCTAGAGTTCTCATTCTTGATAGATGAGCTAGATGTTGTAGTGTGGGATGGGGCATAGTATGGTCCTAGATTATGGAGGAGATGACAATTTATGCATGGGGGCCAGTTGTTCTTGCCTCTTTATATCATGACATGCACCAGGTGGCATACTTGGGGACCTGTAGCATTGGGGCCGGTGTTACACTACTTCATGTTTGGGCATATGAGCACAAAATAGTATTGAGGCCCACTGTGGTAGATGTTTAGATAGATCGTGATGATCCCACGGCTTACAGGTATGGGGGATGACCACCCTCCATTATATAGGCATTATTGGTATTCCACACTAGAGGTGGGTCATCGATGAGATGACAGTTTTGAAATGGAGACCCTAGATCCACTATCACAGATGGAATGATGACGATGATCACCTATTCTATTGTCATCAGACTAGATGCATGTAAGGGCGAGAGAACCACATGATTGAGTGCTACCTTCTAGATAGGGTAGTGAGATAGTTTGGGGAGGTGCAAGATGCACTTGATCTAGCATATAGAGCCATCTTTGCTAGGAGAGCATGGAAGACAGTCTGGGGGTAGCGGATCTAGCCCTAGGTGGCCATTGATGAGTTTAGGAAGTTGGTGATACAACCATGTGTTTACTTCGATGGTCCATAAGATGCAGGAATGACCCAGGCCTATGATGCTTATTGGTAGACCCATGCCTTAGTGAGATTGACATTGTTGATAGTTCTAGTAGTGGGTAGGGGATGAGTTAGAGGGTCTTAGATCAAATAGGTTCCTCAATAGCCACTATAGCAACCACAGGATGGGAAGGATGGGCAGGACAAGCGTGATGGGAATGATGGACATGTTCCCTTGATATAGCTGGTGGGATAGAGGGAACCAAAGTAGCCTCCACAGTAGCCACTACCAGGTCTTGATCCTCAGGATGCACAAATAATAGTGTTGTAGGTACATGTTTAGACACTGACATGATAGTTGCAGTAGGCTGCAGCTCAAATTCAGACATTGACCTAGGAGAGGGATTAGGCCAGGTAGGAGGTAGCTCAAGAGTGTCAGATGAGATAGGATTTAAACCTTGGTTTGGCACTAGAGACAGGGCACCAATAGTAGCTAGGGGCGACAACACAACAGGCACAGGGACAAGTCACAATCCCTGCAGAGATGTATAGGTGGGCCATGCAAGAGGCCTCTTATTATAGGACATTATATTACTAAGCCTACCCATAGGAGCGTTGAGAGCTGGATTTATCTCACATCAGCTAGGTTGCACTGAGTAGGTCTCGTGGGGGACCATTAGGTAGACCGATAGGGGGACACCGTTAGAGCTAGGGCAATCGTCGTAGTGATCGACAAAGCGAGGGGAGCTTAGATCATTGATATTGCTTAGACACTTTTTTGATGTACAACCTGATTATATGATATATTTACATTCATTGGATGAGTTTTGATTAGCCTCTTGTATATTCCTTATGATGGTATTACACACCTGATTCTGATTGTATCATGACATTCACCTTTTTTGGATGTATATGAGATGGCTCCTATTTATATGATGTGATGTTATTTTATTTTATTTTATGTGTTATGGATGTATGGATGCATATGATATGGATGGATGTAATTAATGATCATACTATGATGTTTTATGCTTTATGATGCAATGTATGTGATATTATCGATGTATGCACATGTAATGTATGATGGATCTATTCCTATTTGATGATGATTGTGTGGATGCATGCATATGTATATGTGATGAATGTAATGCAATGTTATGTTATCAAATGCTTAGACTAACAGATCTATATTATGCTAATGATAATGAAAATGTAATGAATTAAGATGGTTAGAATAACAAATCTATATTATGCTAAACATGTTAAATGATGATGTAATGCATGTGAGATGGAATGCAATGTTATGGATATATTTATTTCTTTTTCAATATCTTTTTCCATATGATATATGATGAAGTAAGATGTATGGGTGGATGATGATGATAATGCAAAATGTGATGATTTTAAGATGATTAGAATAAAAAATCTATATTATGTTAAACACATTAAATGATGATGCAATTTGATGGATAATTTTTCTCTTATTTATGATGATATGTATGAGTATGTAGGATGCTGATGGTTTGTGAATGCAAGATGGATACAGATAGATTTTGTTGAATGACATGATACTTTGTCAATACGTGTAGAAGATAGAATAAAGAGAGGGATCAACCCTTGAATCAAAGAAGATACAAAATTCCAACATGTCTATGAGTCATCGAGACTTTATTAAATATGATGATGAGTGATGATGATGATGTATTGCTTATCTAGGGATTGGGGACATAAAGAGATTAACTTTCCTTATATTTGATAGCACACACAAATACAATGCATCAAGGTATAGACAACCAGGATGGTGTAGTATCTAGTGTGATGAAATTTGACTTAACAAATAGATAGGAGTATCCTTGTTCACACCCAACATAAAAAACCTTACTAGGATGTACTTTAGAGGTTTCAAACATCTCAGACCAAAACATGGAGAGGCATAACCTAACAATGTAATAGTCAAAAAGTTGTTCAAAACCCCTTCTGTACACACCTGTCAAAGCGAGTATCACCAAGGTTATATTACAATAATATCCAACAAGCACAATAGACAAAAGATAATGATCAATGCCCCAATCCTTTCTCTCTAAATGTTTTAGATAAACATCATTGAGAGGTTATGGGAATAGGTGCAATAAGATAAATCATAAGAAAAGATCAAGTAAACAAACAAGCTAATGTTCTTCATACCTCTAGCCATGACTAAACTATGGTGATGTCTAATGTTGATGTCCATTGTAGAAAAGATATATCCTAGGACATGATTTTATTAGATGATTTTGAGACTAACGGGATGATGGGCTATTGACACCAAGAATTGACCAACTTGTTTACCTACTGACCTAGACTTAAGACCTTGATGTTTGAGTTTACACTTTTACATTTACCATACTTGTTTCTAATTTGTGTTGTTAAAGGTTGAAGATGACGAATGATTTATTGTGAGTGGATGTTTATTACAGGTGAACGTTTAAACGAGATGGTCAATTTTGGGTTTTTTGAATATTTTTGGTATTTTTGAAATGTTTTAAGGTTGTTTTGGGATTTTTGAGATGTTTTACAAATATTTTAATTTTCAAAATTTTAATGTTTTGGGTGTTTTCTAAGATTTTGGCCAAGAACCTAACCTAAGGACCTATCCTAGGGGGCTCGGGGGATGATCAAAGATTAGCCTTGCCTACGTTATACATGCAGAGACCATGTAGTTCAACATACACAGACTTGTTTATTGATGAAGAATATGAACATGTATGGATTGCCAATTTATTATGATGGGCACCTAAAGGAATGACCTAATGTCTCAGGAGCTGATCAATGATTAGCCTTGCCTACATTCAATGATTCTATTTTTGACCTATTTTTTGGATTTTTTGATATGTTTCAAATGGATGTTTTTTGGATTTTTCTAGTTTTATGAACATTTTTGGATTTTTGGATTTATGAAATATTTCAAGGATATACACGAATCCAATCTGATGTAGGTATAAGGTCATGCCCCCAGCGAGATGTGATAGACTACCCCGATATAGGCAGGACAAATTGATCTTAGGAATGCACCAAGTAGTACTAAGATGGAACATGATAATGACACATGAACAAGCTATGATACGGATGTGGATGGGTGATGGAAAGAATGATGGGTGAAGGATGGTGAAAAATGATGGAAGGTGATGCAGAACAAGTCAATGGATCGATGATGGATGGAGAGTGACTTATTTACACAAGGCACCTGATTGCCAAATTTTCACCAAGGTACTTGCCCAAAGTGCCACTAAAGTGGTTTTCACTAGAGGACACTTTTTTTCTTTACTGTTTTCAATCCTTCTATTTTTTTTTGGATTTTGATATTTTTTGATATTTTTTAATTTTTGGATTTATACCTTACAAGCTTAGGCATAATTTTTTTTGAGATGGGATCTATTGATGGGCTCCTGAAGAGGCTCCCCTTCTAGTGTGGACAATTGACACACTCCTGATTTGTAACTTGCTATGATGATGAAGGGTCCTAACCAATTTGGTTCAAACTTTCCCTTGCTATCTGGATTTGGCACATTTTCCTATTTTTCTTTCAACATGAGATCTCTGATTTGGAAGGACTAAATCTTGATCTTCTTATTATAGCTCCTTTTGAGATGGTTCTGATAAACTTGTAGGGGGTTCAAAGCATCCATGTGCCACTCGTCTAGCAACTCCAGCTCATTCAACCATGACACTCGATACTCATCATTCTGCAATGATATTCTCAGGGATGGGAGATCAACCTCAATGGGTAGGATGGCTTTTGATCAATAGACCAAGGAGAAAGGGGTTGCACCTGTAGGTATGCAAATATTCATTCGGTAGTCCCATAAGATAAGGTTCAACTATAGGCGCCAGTCACGACCAACTTCATTAACTCTTTTCTTGAGGATTTTTAGGATGGACTTGTTGGAAGCCTTAGCTTGGATGTTACCCTTGGGGTAATATGGGGTGAAGTGATGTTGGATATTGAATTTTTGGCATAGCTCATGAATATACTGATTTTTGAAGGGTGTTCCATTATCAAAGATAAGTGCTTGTGGAACACCGTGTTAATGTGTTTTTTATGCACTTCTCAACACAGGCGGTGCGTAAATGCACTACCTCTCTTGAAATATAATCTTCCACAATAGAATTGCAGAACACTATCCGAAGATCTCTAATGTCAAGTCTTGACAGTGCTTGGAATATCTCAGTTAATTTATGTGATTTGCTGGAATCATAAGGAAGACTTACGGATGAGTTACAAAGCGGGGAAGTTGGATTTGCAAATGCAGTTTAAAAGTATTGGAAGTGAATGAACAGTGGTTGTCCACTCAAAATAGCAAGCTAAAATTCATCAAGTTCATCTGATTTAGTTTCATGGTGATGTTTGAGATCCTACTCTAACCAAGGACTAAAATAAATAGCAAAAGGAGAGGGGTTAATAAAGTTGTTCTAATCCTAATCTATGATTGAACAGTAACAATGGTCGTTGCTACAGTAGACAGGCTTCCTAAAATGAGTTTTTCTTGACCAAGAGAAACCTACAGCTACACAAAACTAGTGCAATCTTCTAAGGATTGCTGATTTTCAAATTACACATACACATCATGAACATTCAATTGAACTAGTTTGTAGCAATGACATAAATAAGCCCAGGTTAACTTTGCTCAGTAACTTGTGATCAACAAGTGCTAAAAGTATGGGCTGTAAGCACATCAAATACTATAACAGCAACACCATCATGACAACCATTCAAAAAACAAATACTAAAACTAACATAGAAGGTAGAACCATGCATGCAAGATGAACAAAATCAAAGAGAACATCCATAAAATCATGCAATGTTGTCTTCTATTGCTGCAAATACTTTTTACAATAGCTCTCTAACCCTTACAAATGAGGGGTAAGCCCCTATTTATAGTTTTCCAAAGCCCAAATGAATGGATAGGATTAAATTACATCGAATGGCCTAGATTTGATTTACATTAGGGTTTCACCTACCCCACAATATTCAACAATTTAAAATACATCTTTGTCTTTTCCCTGTTTTGTCACCTAGTGCCAGTCATTGTAGCAATTTCGTCATTTAGCTGATTGCCCTTTTCACTATAGCTGAAGCTACCTTCTTACTTGATGTGTTTGCAGTGTTCTTCCTTGGATCAAATGAGTCCGTTGATGATTGGAATAAATGGATTGGTTGCCCCTGATTTGAGCGGACAACTCATCATCATCTGGTGAAAAGTAGGACAACTCCTTCATGCCTTCTTCAAGGTCGTCTGCATGCATTTTTGTCCTCGACCTCCTTGGCACATGCCTTCTTCTAATGCTAACCCCGTTGGTGGGTGCTAGGGGGAGAGGTGAACATGAAATGAATGGTAACAGGAGCTATGCGCATTCCTTGTTCAACTTTCTCAATGGTTCTCCTCGACGAACCCATGGTAGGCTTCTTGGATCTACATACATGAAGTATTGTAAGTGCTTTTATACACAAATCAAGGAAAATATTAGTCAAATATTGAAAAATCCTTGTTAGATCCATCCATGCATCATCAAAAGATCACAATATTCATATTTGGAGCTCATTTGGATCATAAACATTAATGCAAGCCCAAGGGGATGAGCAACAAACAAGGGACAACAAACGGGAAGGGAAGTCTCAAACCTCACAAAACATAGCAAAATTGAGATTTTTTAATTATAGCGCATGGGAAAAGGGGAAGAGTTCCAAGAAAAAATTCCTCAAGATTGGACTCTTTTAAAAAAAAATGGAAGTTCAAAATGGCCACGAAGGGACAGAGTCCCAAAAACGGCCACAGAGGGGTTAGGCTCCGTAGGCCAGGTCACCGGGGCTCGACGAATGTTCCAAAACAACCACGGAGGGACAAAGTCTCAGAAACGGCCACAGAGGGGGCAGGTCCCGGAGGTCGAGTCGCTGAGGCTCCACAAATGTTCCAAAATAGCCACAGAGGGATGAAGTCCCAGAAACGGCCATGGAGGGGCCGAGCTTTGACGGCCGGGTCGCTAGGGCTCCACGAATGTTCAAAACAACCAAAGAGGGAAGGAGTTCTGAAACCCCCAAAACTTAACCAAACCTTGATGAAACCTTGGCAGTTCACTTAGGCATCTCAAACACATCCCAAATCCACCAAAAACTTGGCCCCAAAGTAAAAAATGTGGAAACCAGACTAATAGGGGTTCACAGATGTTTCCAAAATAGCCAAAGAGGAAGAGAGTTCCAGAGGGAAAGTTCAGAAACCATCAAAACTTAATGGAACATTGATGAAACTTTGGTAGTTCACTTAGGCACCACGAACACATCCCAAATCCACTAAAAAGTTGGCCTCAAAGTCAAAAATGTGGAAACCGGACTGGTAGGGGTCCACAGATGTTCCCAAAACAGCCAAAGAGGAAGGGAATTATGGAGGGAAAGTTTTGAAACCACCGAAACTTTACAGAACATTGACAAAACTTTGGTAGTTCACTTAGGCACCCCAAACACATCCCAAATCCACCAAAAAGTTGGCCCCAAAGTCAAAAATGTGGAAACCAGACCAGCAGGGGTCCACGGATGTTTCCAAAATAGCCAAAGAGGAAGGGAATTCTAGAGGGAAAGTTCTAAAACCACCGAAACTTTACAGAACATTGATGAAACTTTGGCAGTTCACTTAGGAACCCCAAACACATCCCAAATCCACCAAAAAATTGGCCCCAAAGTCAAAAATGTGGAAACTAGACAAGCAGGGGTCCACAGATGTTTTCAAAATAGCCAAAGAGGAAGGGAAAACCGGAGGGAAAGTTTCGAAACTACTGAAACTTTACAGAACATTGACAAAACTTTGGTAGTTCACTTAGGCACCCCAAACACATCCCAAATCCACCAAAAAGTTGGCCCCAAAGTAAAAAATGTGGAAACCGGACCGACAGGGGTCCACAGATATTTCCAAAACAGCCAAAAAGGGAATTCTGGAGGGAAAGTTCTGAAACCACCGAAACTTAACGGAATGTTGATGAAACTTCGACAGTTCATTTAGGCACCTCGAACACATCACAAATCCACCAAAAAGTTTTCCCCAAAGTAAAAAATGTAGAAAAAAGAGAATTAAGCGATCAGGGACCAAGTCAGTGGGAACAAGACAAAAGGTAGAAAAGAGACGGGGGACTTTATTTCTCCATGGATTTGAATACCCCAAGTAGGTGAATTTGGTCAGGGGGATTTGATCATTTGAAGACACATGACCAATTTGGCCTTAGAAAATGGGGCACGCAAAACAAGACAGGAGCAAAGCAGCCTATCGGGAGCGAGAAAAAGAGGGGGTCCCTGCCTACGGTGGGGTGCGTGTGCAAAACATGCACAAAAAATGGTGACTCGCTGGGGAAATGATCCATAGCATTTTGATGATAGATTGGAATCATGAACTCAGAATCTCTGGTTCTGACCTTCACGCTAGGGCAAACAAACTAGACACCCAACTAAAGGATCAAAACCACTAACCAACCCAACCTTTAATATGCTAAAAATCCAAGTGTGGGCAAGTGTGTTAATTCTCATCCTTCAGTTGCTACAAGAATCCAAGCTCCGTCAAGTTAAGCTACGCAGTTTATTCTAACTCCAAAAACACCTAGGACATTGCCTCATTTCTAGTCAGGCGTCCATAGCCCCGACGAGGTTGTCATTGTGATTCTCTTGAACATTGCTCTACTGCCAGTTGGGCATCCATAGCCTCGGTAGAGTTGCTCGGATACCCCTGAAAAGTTGAATTTTCTTTCTTTTAATTATCAATGTTTTCTTTCTTTCTTTCTTTTCTCTTTTCAACTCTTTTATTTCAACCCACAAGCATTGAAGCTCACGTTCAGGGCTGAGTTCAGGGCTGAGAATCACAGTGGCGTTGAAGTAGAATTTTAGATTTTTCACTTAACTAGACTTCACAAAAGGCCCTACAGTGACCGCCGGATTCTTAAGATGTGTAAGAGCTGTAAGATTTCAGAATACGTTAGAGTCGGACTAAACCAACAACTTATCCTCTTTGAATCAAACACCCAGATCACTTGGCACTAACAGAAGACATTCACCATCCACTCTGAAGACTTCATTAGAGTTTGAAAAAGAAATACATAGAACAACCCTAAGTGATAAGTATGGTTGTTGTGCACACAAATGTGCCCAACTAAAAGCAAACGAACCCTGAGCAAAGCAACAGCAAAGCGAAAGAAAACAAAAAGCAAACAACCTACATCACACCAACTAATCTAAGGAAAGCGGGAAAGCGAAGTATTTACAGGAAACCTATACTATTAGAAATGGGCTATGTACAAAGATATTTACACAGTACTATGTTCAGGCAGGGCGAGCTGACATTAATGTTCATTGGATTTCACAGTGCATGCACAAGCAAAAGGGAAATCGTTATTGTTCTTAACCATGCAAACTTATCTTTATATTCAGAAAAAGGAAGTTCAACATTGCAGCACTCAAGTTCAATCATATCATCATGAAAAATCAGCAATTGAGGAGGCTCACTGAACCCATGGTTAATCTGTAACTGAGAATTTATTTTAGGTTTAGATTCAAGTTATCAAATCAATACAAAAGACAAAACCCAAAGTAATTACAAAGAACAAAGGAAGCAAACGTAAATGAAACAAGTATACCAAATAGTTGTTGCAGCCTCCATGATTCACCTTCGTAACACCTTACTTGTTGGTTGATGTGTTGCCCTCAAATTGGACGAATGAGCAATCTGCAAATATATGCCTCTATCCTACACCAAGCTTTGAAGGATTTGCACAAATGTCCAATTCCTATTGCCTAAATGACTATGATTGACAATGCCTAAATATGCTAAGACTTGATCAAATGAAGACAATAAGTGATGCAATTGCTATGGAAATCTAAGTGTGCCAACAAGTATATAATACGCATATAATATGTCTACTTGTGTGTGTGTCCTCGAAAAGTGAGAGGAAAATGGCATTTTATAGAAAATGCCATTTTGAATGGATGGGTGAGATTGCATTCCGACCAAAACCTAAAATGAGAGGTCCATATTAAATCTGAAAATCCCTAATTAGGGTTAGGAAAAATTCATTAATTGAAAGGTCAAGATAATATCTCAAAGAATCGAATCGACGGTGGAGAATAAATGAAGAAACTAATTTGAAAATAAAGATTTTTGAAAATGAGGAAGATAAAGATTAGAGTGAAGATCAATTTTAGGACCAAGAACCCGCCCAATCACTCGACTTCTGGAGGAAAGTTACCAATTTAGAATTAAATTAATTCCAAATGTGAACTGAGTGAGATAATAAATAATCCATTTTGAGATTATTTTACCAAAATGAGCTGATAGTTAAGACTAAGATGACATTTTAAATAATTTAATTTATTTAAAATGAGAGGAATATCAAATTTGGTAATTAAATAATTAAATTTAATTATTTAATTTAGAAGATGAGATTAATTAATTAAATAAATTAATCAATTTATTTAATTAAGACAATTAGTGACATATTAAATAAATAAATGTAATTCATTTATTTAATAATCAGGAAGAATTAATGAATACGAATAATTAAATAAATTTAGAAATTTATTTAATTATAGGTAGACTTAGAGAATTAGCGATGTATTTAATAAATAAATAGAATATATTTATTTAATAATCATGAAGAATAAAAGGACATGAATTAATTAAATAATTATGAATTATTTAATCAATAGTCGAATGTGGACCAAGGACATAATTAAATGTCATAATTATGCTAGACGAAAGTGGTAAGAATGAAGCTTGTAGGCCTAGGTCATTTTTAGGTGTCTACATAATCCATAAACATGTTCATTTTCCCTCATTCCCATAATCAAAATAATAAGTGTAGTTATGAGAAATAATAGGGGCAAGGAAGGATAGAACTTGTATGTCATCACATGGAGGTGGCAGTGTTGGACAGTCGAGAGAAAGCACAACATTGTCGATAGGTGCATTGGTAGCCTCGGGCGGGCGTGGTGGAGGGTGCAGTGCTTCAGACATTAAGCTTGCATAAGGCTGGGAGGATGGGGCAGCAAACAACTATTCCAATCTACCAATAGGACCTACATCCTTTGTTGGTAGTTCTTCAAAAAGAAATACTTCTCCACATTGATCATCTGCAAACTTGGGATCCACTTGGTTGTTGTCCTTAAGGGGCAACATGTTGTCTCATTTCCTTCCCCAAGTATCAACCTCCTTTTTATGATGTTCAATGTCATGGGATAATGACATGCATGCATCTTTCTTATTACAGCTCCCTAAATATGAAGGAGGATCAACAATGGTCATGGCGGAAGGACTTCTAGTTGTGTCTTGTAGTTGGTCAATTCTGTCATATTTTTTGGAAGCTATCAAAACACCCCCACCTTTTTCTTCTTCGCTTTGTTGTTCATGCATCTCATTACGATGTTCACTTGTTTCCTCATGCTCACTATCACTGTAAATGGAGAAGGAGCTCCTCTCCCAATCTGGAAACTCTATTGCATCACTGTTCAGGGGCTCAAGGAGTATGTATTTATTGCTACCGTCTTCTGGGATGTGCTCTTCCTCGGCATGAGCATACCTCTGTAGTGTAGCTCCCAATGGAAAGAAGTCATCAATCAATGGTACCTCATCAAGGGGACCAAAATTCACTATGCAATCTCCCTCCAAAGACTCCCCAAAAAGCCCATCGTCCATGGCACACAACTGTTGCTCAAGAGGAAGAACTTCTTGATGACTAGTGGACAACA
Organism: Sequoia sempervirens; assembly: GCA_007258455.2. Classification (NCBI taxonomy): domain Eukaryota; kingdom Viridiplantae; phylum Streptophyta; class Pinopsida; order Cupressales; family Cupressaceae; genus Sequoia; species Sequoia sempervirens. The sequence goes on along the minus strand of VDFB02000007.1, from coordinate 123,710,539 downwards.
TTCCCACTTGATCTACTTCATCACTCAGAAGTCTAAGACTATATTGTTGTCCTTCTTCTATTGCTGCCCCAACATCCTCTTGAGGCCTACCTTCAGCTAAGCCATCACTTGATTCAGGATCTTGGTCTTCTACTTCGATCCGAGCAGCAAGTAGAGAAGGTCGGGTACTTGGTTGCCTCGCTTTTTCTTTGACTTGCTTGATGACTTCTTGGCACAGTTCACATGTGAACTCTGAGTGTGATGAATCATGAAGTCTACACTAATTTGGCAGTAGAAATACCTCCAAATCCACTTGACATCTCAGCTCTAACCAATCCTTTGCTAACCTGGAGACAAGTTGGTCATATCTCTCCGTGATCGGGTCCTCATCATCACTTGAAAAAGAAGCTTGATGGTAGACAGTCATGGTGGGTGGTTGCTCCCACTCCTCTAAATCTGCATTTTTAGATCCTCAATCACTGTCATTGGTGAAGGGGAGGCTTTCTATTCTAATTTCACTTATACCTTCGTCATCATTTTTTGCTGCTCCAAGGTTGTCAACCTTTTCTCCTTCCTGTTCTTCAACATCTTCGTTGGTTGTCCCAACATGCACTGTTACAGACTTTGTTGATTCATCAAATTCCAATGACTCCTCTTCTAGATTAGAGGACTACTCTTTGCTAATAGAGGAAAGGATTTCCAACACCCTTCCAACTAAATTTTCATCACATCATTTTTTTTGTCCTACTGAAACCAACTTCTTTCTTTTCATTTTCAGCTTCAACATTCGTTGTCCCAACACTAGCTCATGTCAAATTTCTTGGTTCATCTTCAATGTGTTGTCCTCTGGATGTTGACAGCTCTTTTCCCTCATGGGATAACTTCTCTTCATTGGGAATTGGCTGCTCCAACTTATCCAAACAACCCTTGGCTTGAGCGATGATTTTTGTGCATGACGAGCAAATAAATTCGGAGTGGGGTGCATTGTGAAATCTGCACCAACTAGACATCAATATTTCCTCTAATCTCGGTTCATCTTTGTTGTTCAAATGTTCTTGGATCAACTCCTTAAATGCCTTGGTTGCCATGGTTTGCAATTCTTCCTATGGGTCTTCGGGGGCCAAGGGCTAGTATATTTCCCAAAAGGGAATTTCTCCTTGCAAGATCCTTTTGATTATGCTCAAGAAAGTCAAAAATCCCAATTCATTGTGTCTGTGAGTGCAATGGATCTGACATCTATCCACCAATGCAAATTGTTGCAATGGCTTCTTCAGTCTCTTATTCAAATTTGCATGCAGCTAAGTGATGTCAATTTGTGCATGCTACTCCATTTTGACTTAATATCTACTTGCCTTCAATTTTTTTTATTTTTTAGCATTAAAAGAGATCTCCTTATCTCAGATTTCTTCTTTGAAAGTGCTCTTTTTGAAGTGCCAAATTTTAGCTTTGTAGCCTCAACATGTCATACCCTCCTTCTAGCGCCAGTTCTGTTGATGGTGTTAGGAGGAGGAGGACATAAAATGAATCACTTCCAACCTTTAGCTTTTTCTTCCCAATGTGTGAGCCCTCCTTCTAGCACCAATTTTGTTCATGTATTTTTTATGCACTTCTCAACACAGGCAGTGCGTAAATGCACTACCTCTCTTGAAAGACAATCTTCCAAAATCAAATTGCAAAACACTATCCCAAGGTCTCTAATGTCAGGTCTTGATAGTGCTTGGAATATCTTAGTTGATTTATGTGATTTTTTGAAATCACAAGGCAGACTTACGGGTGAGTTACAAAGTGGGGAAGTTGGATTTGCAAATGCAGTTTCAAAGTGCTGGAAGTGAATGAACAGTGGCTGTCCACTCAAAACAACAAGCTGAAATTCATCAAGTTCATCTGATTTAGCTTCATGGTGATGCTTGAGATCCTACTCTAACCAATGACTAAAATAAATAGCAAAATGAGAGGGGTTAAGAAAGTTGTTCTAATCCTAAGCTATGATTGAACAGTAACAATGGTCGCTGTTATAGTAGACAGGATTCCTAAACTAAGTTTTGCTTGACCAAGAGAAACCTATAGCTACACAAAACTAGTGCAATCTTCTAAGGTCTTCTGATTTTCAAATTACACATACACATCATGAACATGCAATTGAATTAGGTTGCAACAATGACATAAAGAAGCCCAGATTAACTTTGCACAACAACTTGTGATCAACAAGTGCTAAAAGTATGGGCTGGAAGTTCATCAAATACTATAACAACAATACCATCATGACAACCATTCAAGAAACTAATACTAAAACTAACATAGAAGGTAGAACCATGCATGCAAGATGAACAAAATCAAAGAGAACATCCATAAAATCATGCAATGTTGTCTTCTATTGCTACAAATGTTTTTTACAACATCTCTCCAACCCTTACAAATGGGGGGCAAGCCCCTATTTATAGTTTTCCAAAGGCCAAATGAATGGTTATGATTGAATTACATTGAATGGCCTAGATTTGATTTACATTAGGGTTTCACCTACCCCACAATATTCAACAATTTAAAATACATCCTTGTATTTTCCCTGTTTTATACCTAGTGCCAGTCACTGTAGCAATTTCGTCATTTAGCTGATTGCCCTTTTCAATGTAGCCGAAACTGCTTGAAAGCTTCCTTCTTACTTGATGTGTTTGCTATGTTATTCCTTGGATCAAACGAGCCTGTTGATGATTGGCATCAGTAGATTGGTTTCCCCTAATTTGAGCGGACAACTCATAATCATCTGGTGAAAAGTAGGACAACTCCTTCATGCCTTCTTCAAGGCCACCCCCATTCATTTTTGTCCTCGACCTCCTTGGCACATGCCTTCTTCTAACACTGACCCTGTTGGTGGGTGCTAGGGGGAGAGGTGAACATGAAATGAATGGTAACAGGAGCTATGCACATTCCTTGTTCAACTTTCTCAATGGTTCTCCTTGACAGACCTGCGATAGGCTTCTTGGATCCTACATACATGAAGTATCGTAAGTGCTTTTATACACAAATCAAGGAAAACGTTAGTCAAATCTTGCAAAATCCTTGTTAGATCCATCCATGCATCATCAAAAGATCATAATATTCTTATTTGGATCTCATTTGGATCATAAACATTAATGCGGGCCCAAGGGGATGAGCAACGAACGAGGGAAAAAAAATCGAAAGGGAAGATCCTAGACCTCACAAAACATAGCAAAACTGAGATTTTTCAATTATAGCACATGGGAAAAGGGGAAGGAAGAGTGACTAGAAAAACTTCCTCAAGATTGGACCCCTTTTAGAAAAAGCGAAAGTTAAAAATGGCCACAGAGGGGCCGGGCTCCAAAGGCCGGGTCGCCAAGGCTCCACGGATGTTCAAAATGGCCACAGAGGGATGGAGTCCCAAAAACAGCCACAGAGGGGCCAAGCTTCGGAGGCCGAGTGGTCGGGACTCCACGGATGTTCCAAAACAACCACGGAGGGACGAAGTCCTAGAAATAGCCATGGAGGGGCTGGGTCTCGGAGGTCAGGTCACTAGGGCTCCATGAATGTTCCAAAACGGCCATAGAGGAACTGGGCTCCAGAGGCTGGGTTGTCGGGGCTCTACGGATGTTCAAAACAGCCAAAGAGGGGCAAAGTTTCAGAACCTTGAAAACTTAACCAAACCTTGACAAAACCTTGACAGTTCACTTAGGCACCTCTAACACATCCCAAATCCACCAAAAAGTTGGCCCCAAAGTCAAAAATGTGGAAACCAGACTGACAGGGGTCCATAGATGTTTCCAAAACAACCAAAGAGGAAGGGAGTTCCAGAGGGAAAGTTTTGAAACCATCAAAACTTAATGGAACGTTGACGAAAATTTGGAATTTCATTTAGGCACCATGAACACATCCCAAATCCACCAAAAAGTTGGCCTCAAAGTCAAAAATGTGGAAACCGAACTAGTAGGGGTCCACAAATGTTTTCAAAACAGCCAAAGAGGAAGGGAATTTCAGAGAGAAAGTTTTGAAACCACCAAAACTTTATGGAACATTGATGAAACTTTGGCAGTTCACTTAGGCACCCCAAACACATCCCAAATCCACCAAAAATTTGGCCCCAAAGTAAAAAATGTGGAAACCAGACCGGCAGGGGTCCACAGATGTTTCCAAAATAGCCAAAGAGGAAGGGAATTCTGGAGGGAAAGTTTCAAAACCACTGAAACTTTATGAAACATTGACAAAACTTTGGCAGTTCACTTAGGCACCCCAAACACATCCCAAATCCACCAAAAATTTGGCCCCAAATTCAAAAATATGGAAACCGGACTGGTAGGGGTCCACAGATGTTTCCAAAATAGCCAAAGAGGAAGGGAATTCCAGACGAAAAGTTCTGAAACCACCAAAACTTGACGAAACATTGGTAGTTCACTTAGGCACCCCAAACACATCCCAAATCCACTAAAAAGTTGGCCCTAAAGTCAAAAATGTGGAAACTGGACTGGCAGGGGTCCACAGATGTTTTCAAAACAGCCAAAGAGGAAGGGAATTCTAAATGGAAAGTTTTGAAACCACCGAAACTAAACGGAACATTGACGAAAATTTGGCAGTTCATTTAGGCACCTGGAACACATCCCAAATCCACCAAAAAGTTTTCTCCAAAGTCAAAAATATAGAAAAAAGTGAATCAAGCGATCAGGGACCAAGTCAGTAGGAACAAGACAAAAGGCAGAAAAGGGACGGGGGACTTTATTTTTCCACGGATTTGAATACCCCAAGTAGGAGAATTTGGTTAGGGGGATTTGATTGTTTGAAGACACATGACCAATTTGGGCTTGGAAAATGGGGCACATAAAATAAGATAGGAGCAAAGCAGCATGTCAGGAGCGAAAAAAAAGGGGGTCCCTGCCTACGGTGGGGCGTGTGTGCAAAACATGCACAACACACCATAACGAAAAATGAGGTAGTTCATGATGAATTTAGAGATATGCTTTCTTGTGATCTAGGTTATGGGGATGGATTCTACCCACTTTGTGAAGTATTTTGTGGTGGTGATAATAAACTTGTGTCCATTAGATGAGGCGGGTGTGATTTTTCTGATAAGATCAAGCACCCATTGTGAAAAAGGACAGGGTGTTATGATTGGTTGGAGCTCTTGAGTTGGTGCATGGATGAGGTCTCCATACTGTTCTCCATGCTGTTGGAATGCATACATGTCTGGACATAGTCGTGAGTTTCTCTCTCCATAGTAGGCCAGTAGTACCCCATCCTCAACAGTTTCTTGGCCAAGGTGATACCACTAGAGTGTGAATCACAAATACTGCCATGTACCTATGTTAAGGTAGTCAAAGCTTCCTTGGGGTTAAGGAATTGTACTAAGGTTCCTTCAATACTCCTATAGTAAAGAGTGTTGCCTAAGATGACAAAGTTGGATGAATTTTTCATGAACATTTTCTTGAGATTTGGGGTGATGTCATCTAGGAGGACTCCTATTTTCAAGTAGGTGAATATCTCATGGTACCAAGGATAACTGGGACCAACAATTTCGCATACAAACTTAGGTTCTGGTACCTTGAAAGCTGGTACAAGAAGTTTCTCTACAAGGAATTCATGTTTATGGACATTCCTTCAAATATCTAGCAATGATCCAATTGTAGCCATAGCATTAGCTACTCTATTGTTTACCCTCAGTATCTACTCAAATGTTATGTCGATGAATAACTCCTTGAGATCCTCTACAAACTTTTTGTATGGGGTAATTTTGTCATCCTTAGTTTGATATTCATCATTGACTTGATTGATAATTAACTACGAATCCCCATAGACCTTGAGTGCCATGATTTTCCATTGCACTGCAATCTAAACTCCTATGATAAGAGCTTCATACTTTGCAATGTTATTGGTGCAAGGGAAAGAAAACCTGTATGATTTTGGGATACAATCCCCTTGTGCTGTGATGAAGAGGATTCCAGCTCTTGACCCATGCTATGTGTATGATCTGTCAAAATATACCTTCAAATGGTCAGTGACATTCAAGTTGAAGATTGAATCATCTAGAAACTCTAATAATTTTCTGTATATATAGGCGCTTCAACCAATTGATCTGCAATTACCTGTCCCTTGGTCAGTTTTCATTCCACATATTCAATGTCATATTCTGTCAAGATCATGACCCACTTATCCATTCATCATGTGAGATTTGCTTTAGAAAATAGATACTTTAGGGGATTTATCTTGGTGATGAGTTTAATCTAGTGGGCCAACATATAGTTCTTGAATTTCTATGATGCAAACATGACTGCAAGGTAGGATTTCTCAATGAATGTGTAGTTTAGCTCATGTCCCACCAAGGTTCTATTGATGTAGTAAATGGATCTCTCTTTCTCTATTTCATCATGTTGAGCTAGAAGAGCACCAAGAGATGTCATAGCTGATATGTAGAGGATCAATGGTTTGTTTTGGATTGGTGTCATGAGGATTGATGGTGTTAGCAAGTATCCCTTCATTCAATTAAATTCCTGATCGTATTTCTCGTCCCATTTGTATGCCACTCCCTTATGAAGGAGGTGAGAATATGGGATGGTTTTATTTGCCAAATATGCTATGAATCATTGGATTGATTGAAGCATTCCCTGCAGACCCCTCAATTATTTTAGTGTCTGTGGTGCTTCCATGTCGAGGATTGCTTTTAATTTTATAGGGTCTATCTCGATTCCCCTCATTGATATAATATATCCCGAGAGTTTTCCTAAAGCTACACCAACGAAACACTTCTTGGGACTGAGGTGCACCTTATACTCTTCTAGTTTGTTGAAGATTGGGCCCAATGTTTATATATGGTCTTGATGCTTTCTTGATTTGGCTAGTATGTCATGCAAATAGTCCTCTATAGATTTATGGATCATGTCATGGAAAATCAAGGTCATAGCCCTTTGGTATGTAGCTCCAATGTTCTTTAGCTTGAATGGCATCATATTCCAATAGTAGGTGCCCCATGGAAAAGTGAAGGTTGTTTTATGTTGGTCATCCTTTGCAATCATAATATGGTTGTATCCTAAAAATCCATCCATTAATGATAGGATTTCATGCTCACTGTTAGATCTACAATCATATCTATGTTGGGGAGGGGGAAATCATCTTTAGGACATTCTTTGTTCAGGTCTCTAAAGTCGGTGTAGTTTCAAATGCCCTCATTGGGCTTGGAAATAAGTACAAGGTTGGAAACCCATTCTGTATAATTAATGGGTCAAATGAATCCTATATCAAGGAGTTTCTGTAGCTCGAGTTTGACCAATAAGGTGATTTTCGGATGCATCTTTCTCAAATTTTGTCTCATAGGTTTTTCCTTGGGATACACTGCTAGATGGTGGACCACTACTTTAGGATCAAGGCCTATCATGTCATCATATGTCCACACAAATTTCACTTTCCTTTCCTTTAGGAATGCTACTAGATTTTCTTGTTCCTCTGTCAAAAGTGACTTGGCATAGAAAGTGATATGCGAGGTCTCTTCAGTTCCTAAGTTCATTGGGTTGCACTTCTTTTCAAGGACTGCTGATTTATCCTAATGGATGGCACTAAGGGGAAGATTGAATCCCTCATCCTTTGGTGCCATGGAGAGGTTTTCACCATTGGATACATCCTTTCTTTTTACTATTTTGGGTTCAGAAAGTGCCACAATGTGGTTTTCACTTAAGGATCAAGACATTACTCTTAGATTTTCAATTTTGTGACTAAGAGATTTAATCATTTCCCCATAGTATGCATGTGTGTCTAGTTATATGTCAAACCCTACTTTGTGATCTCCATATGGTAGATTATCCCTTAGTCCCATGAATTTCGAGAGAGCCTCATCATTTTTGAATGTATCTGATATCGGTGGTCCTCATTGGTCATAGTCGATGAGTTGGGGGTAAACGAGCTTTAGCTCCATGACTTGGTTACTTGAATTGAATGACATGGTGGTGATCATGAAAAGAGAGGAATCCTCAAATAGCATGGGTAGGTTAGAGATGGGATCCTCAAAGGGACTACTAAGCGATATGAGTACCAACGGGGAAGCTTTGACCGTTTTAATAGAAGAATATTTTCCATGAATGGTTATCTTTACAGGGGTACATCCAAGGCCAAGATTCTTAGGGCGCTTCTTAGGAATGATAGGTTCTAACAGGTCATTTTCATTTTTTCCCAACTTCTCATTTTTGTTGTACCCCCACATATTCATTAGCATGAGTCCTTTGTTGTCATCTTTCATTGGAAGAATAGGTATGGGTCTTTCATCTTGATAGAGTAGTTTGGAGATATCTGCCTCATTGACATTTTCTTTATTCAAATCTTCCCATTTTTTGAAAGTGGTAGGAGATGTGAATGTTTGAGATGTGTCATCACTTGGTTGTGACCTACCGTGAGTTTTAAGAGATTGAGGTAACTCTCCTCTCACAAAGGCACTCTTCTTCAATTTATAGTCCCCACAACCATTATCTTGGATTACAACCTTAATATCTAGGATGTTCAAAATGGAGAGTGTCTTTGTCTCAGAAGTGGAGGCCAAAGTGGATGGATCAACATAGGGATAAGTGGGTCCCTCATCATTTTTCAAAACTTAGGGGATTTTGTAGTATTTGGCTTATAGATTTTTACAATAATAGAAAGGGTCGCAGTCACCATGGATTGTAACCTCTTAGTTTTGATACAAGAATTTTACACATTGATGGAATGTGGATGCAAAAAATTGCATCCCATGGATCCATGGATGCCATAGGAGAATATTATATGGAAGTTCAAGGTCGAGGACCTGGCAAGTGGTTTCCATGATTGTTGGCCCCACTTGGATTGGGAGTTGAATAGTGCCTTGGGGTCCACCCATTCTTGATCATCGTATGCCCTAATGGTGATACCTTTTCATTTTTCAATTGCATCCTCTAAAAAACCCTAGATTTTTTATTAGCTGCAAGGTACAAATATTTAAGCCTGCACCCCCATCCACCAAGACCCATTTGACTCTATTACTATGGACCAAGACTTCGACGTGGAGTGTGCAGTTATGAGATGGTTGGGTTGGGAGATCATGCTACGAAAATGTAAGGAGATGTGGGGTAGTGTTATGTTCAACCATAGCTTGAAATTGGTCTGCATCAAGGTCTATGGGAATGGGAGATGTGGCCAATTCTTTCTCTAGGATGTCCCTATGTGTGGGCGATATTTTAACTCCATGATGAAGATTTGGGAGAGGGTCTTTTTTAGCTGTTCTAAGACACTATAACCATTGATATTTGATTTCAGATTGGTAGGTGGTGTCCTAGGTGGTGGTGACGGACTTGGGATAGAAATATTGCCACAACATGTGGTGACTCCACACTCAGCTCTAGGTCCTTTGATAGTGGTTAAACTATTACCCATTCATCCAATGATGCTACAACATGGTCATAGATATGGTTGATTTTGGTATAACTCTTTACTTTTCCATTGTTTTTCACTTTATTGTGATTCGACATTAGATTTGTGTATATCTTGAGGTCTTGATTCCCTGCTAGTTGTTCAATGGCCATAAATTTATTGTTAATGAGATCTTGGATCATATTTTTGAGTCTCATACTAGTTGTTGTGTGTCCCTTTATTTTGTGAAAATCACAAAGGTGCTTCTCATTATACCATGGTGGCTTAACTTGAGGCTCTTGGTAATTTTCATAAATAGGGAGCATGATGAGGTTTTCTTGTACTAGTTGTTGCATGACAAATTTGATGGGTTCCCTTAGTGGTGTATATTTTTATTTTGGGGGATATTTGTTCTTTGGGGGTGGTCCCCCTTGAGTGTTCACATTGTTTACTATTTGATTGTTGGGTTTTTTGTTGTGGTGGGTTGGTTTGTGGGGTGTTTTGTGTGTTGATTTGTGGTTGTGGGTATGTTTTATGTTGCATATTTTGCCTTGGGGCACTAATAACAACCTTAGCATCAATGACACCATCATTGGAATAATTATTATTCTTGGACCACATGAGAGGTTTTTCATTGTAACTTGTCGATGGTCGATTATCTTGGTACATGGGTGTGCCCCATTATGCTATAAGGGCTCTTTCGATGTTGAGAGTTTTGGGAATCAGTTGGTCATATGTTGTGATGTATTGCACTTTTATATGGAAGGACAAGCTCCCTTCAAGGTTAGAGATGATGGTTCCAATTTGTTGTTCCTTTGGCATGGACCATTTTCTTTTACTGGATTTGGATCTCCATCATTGTAGGAAAACTACAAATGTTTCTCCCTTAGCTTGTTTGAGACAAGATAATTCCTCCAGGATTACTTCCATAAGTTAAAATGAGTAGTTTTCTATGAACAAGTCCATGATTTCTTGGAACTTTTTAATTCCAAGGGGTAAGCGGGAGAACCATTCCATCCTTGGGCCAGCCAAGCTTTGAGGGAAGAGTCACATCAGATAGGAATTGTCATATACCACTTTCATACAATGTACACGGAATTCTTTGATGTGATCCTCAAGATTTATGTTTCCTTGATATTTGTCAAATTTTGGTATTTTGAAGCTTGGTGGGAATGGAACCATAGCAATGCTTCCTTCCAATGGATAGGGGCACAAATTTCCTTATGTGTGTGATTTCTTTGTCTTCCCCAATTGTATGTCTTGTATTTGTTGTGAGAGAAACTTGACTTGTGTGGAGATGTCATTTTGTGGATCAGGTGGTGGGATGTGCATGTTTTGGGATGGTATGGTTTTTTGGGGGAAGGATGGGGTGGCTTGCATGTTTGGGTTCAAGGTATTTTTCTATGTGTTCATGAAAGGTTGCTGGAAGTTTTGTTGTGTGAGCAACACTTGTTGGTATGTTTGTTGTTGTTGTTGTTGTTGTGCCAACAATGATTGTTGTTGGGCTTGTTTCTATTGTTATTGTTGTTGTTGAGAAAATAGCACCTACTGCTAGGCCTATTGTTGTGTTTTTTGCTATTGTTCTGCTATCAATGGTTGTTGTTGTGCATGTTGTTTTAAGGCTTGTTGATAGGATTTTTGTGCTTGGCTTGGGCTTGAGCTTGTGCTTGGGCTTGCACTTGTTGGTGTGCCTATTGTGTGACTTGTTGATGTTGTTGTAATACTTGCACTTGTGCTTGGGCTTGTGCTTGTTGGACTTGAAATTGCTGCAAGGTCTTTTGGTAAGCTTGTTGCATTGCTTGTAATGTGATACCGTACTAATTTACCATATTTGGATTTGGAGGTGGAGGTGGTGGATTTTGTTGGATTGTGTGAGATGATGTGACAGGAGGTTGTTGAGGTGTTTGTTGAGGTATATGTTGAGCGATGAGGAGGGGTTGAATGGTGGATGGTGGATTCAGATTGGTAGTTGATATGATTAGTTCTTCTGAGACTAGATTTTGGGATGTTTGAGGTGTTGTAGATGATGTGATGATTGGTTGAGAAATTTTGGTTGATGTCACTTGGTGTTGCAATATTAGTGGCATGTTTGGAGGATTTGGGATGATGGATGTGTTGATTTTATTTTTGTTTTGGGGGTTGACTTGATTTGATTGGTTTTGGACTAATGTGTTTAATGAAGGGATTTTCCCTATACCTTGAATTGGTGTGGATGATGATATCAAGATAGGGAATGGTGGGAAATTTTGTGACATGTTCCCTTGTGGAAGCGATGATGAAGCATTGAAGGTACCTACCTATCCAAATAAGTTCACTTGTCCTTGTGATACATTGGGGAGAGAGCTTTGTGTATCTAGAGGGTATGCCAGTGTTGGGCAAAAGGTGGAGGGGTTGTTTGTATCATGGAGAATGAGTGACACATATGGCTGTTTAGGATCTTATGGGATGGTGCTAGGCATACCCACGATCATGTTGGCCTTTAAATTTTGATTTTTGACAAGTGGGTGTTCATGAAGAGCTTGAAGTAGTGAACTTCCCTTGGTGATCATGGGTTGGCTTAGGGCATGAGATGATGGTGGTTGAATGATTGGTTGGATGATCCCTGGAAATGAAGGTGTGAATGGTGTTTGTGGCATGTTCCCCAAAGGTTGTTAAAAAATGGTGCTTATATTGAAATCGGAAGGGAGTTTATCCCCTTCTTTTTCCAATGCCAACATGTACTAGGTAGGCTTTAGCCTCATGAGTGTGTTGACAAGTTTGTGAGTTTTGAGATTTTGAACTAGTTCAAGTATTTAATTTTGGGACATCTCTTTGAATTTATTTGTGGCATATTCCACTTGACAACCTCTCTCTTGTGGATCTTGAGGTAATTGAGGGGAATTAAGCAGAGGGTTGATACATACCCTAGGGTTGAATTCTGTTTGACTTAAATCACTTGAGGTTGATGTTTCTTTATTTTGCTCCATGATCTTCTTGTGTTGTGACCTTGTTTGGACCATAAAATTGGGATCAAATTTTACGAATATGGGAGGTAAACCTCTAATTCCTTTGGTTGATATAAACTTTAGGTACAAAAAGAAAATCTAGGATATTTAAGGATCAAATGATGATGATAAATGAGGGGTGGATGATATGGATGTTTGAAATTTTGAGAACTTTGGATGAATACTAGAATTTATGATTTTTTATTTTGATTAGTTTGATTTGGATGATGAACTTTGTAGATCCCAAGATATTAGATGCAATCTTAGGATGAACTTTTCCAAAAGGAGTGCTAATTTAACCAAGTGTGTGAGAGAGGATTCATTCCCACACAACTAACTAAACAAGATGATTTTGGTTTTGATCTAAGGATTTACCAAAATTATAGCATAGATGATTTTTCCAAAGTTCTAAAAGTTGTTTGTGAGATGGGGTTTGGTAAATGTTGTGATAAATGAAAGTGTTGGTTTTTTTAATCCTAGATGAACCTAGAAAGAATTTGTTTACAAGATCAAGGTGTTGAAGAAAATTCTATTCCCTATATAAAATGTTCAAATCCAAAAGAACAATGTTTGAATTAAATGAGGGGTTCATACTGAGCATACATATCCGAATTGTTCAGCAAAATGTCTATAAAACTTGTTACCTTCTTGCTTATTTTGAAGTATTGTTTTAGGTTACGTATTATAATGTATCTTCTTATAGATTTTTGAGTATGATTCCTTCTAGTGACAACATGTAGACCTTTGCTTTGGAATTTTGACTTTGTGGGAAATCATGAAGAAAAACTCATGTGTGGTGTTCAGTTGTCTTTTTATGTTGATTAAATGAATTCTTTTTAAATAAACTTTGTCTTTCTTAAATTTCAAACTAAATGTTTGTCTTAGCTCCTTTTCATTCCACAAGGTCCATTTATGTGAAAATCAAAGAGTCAAGGGCATAGTTTCCCTAGGTTGACTTTGAAGAGAGAAAATTGAGATATGAGCCCAAGTATTTAGAAGCCTCTTAGGATAGTCCCTAGGGACAAGCAGTAATAATTGGACCCTTCAAAGATATTGATTCTTGCCAAAGGGTTTGAAATTTTGATGATCTGTCAAATGTTTGTTTTCAATGTCTGAGATCCAAGCAATGTGTTCACCTAACTTACAAAATACGCAATCCTAGGCTACAAAGATAATACTTGTTGAGTCCCCACTTGGATTTCTCCAAACACTAGGACAAAGTAGACAGCTAGATATTTGGTGACACTGGCTCCACTCCATGACACACACTTCTTGCGACCACCAAATCTCAAAATCCTGAAGATCTAGAGATCCTAAGGATTTCTTGTTTCAACTTTGAATAGTACAAATGTGGGGCAGCTTTGGAACTATTGTTCCTGCACTAACAAGAATAAAGGTTTTTGGTCACTAAATAATTGATTTGCAATAAGGGCTTTTGTTCAAGATGGCCATACATGCAACAAGATTAGCTCAAGATTATTTCAATAGAGAGGCCTCCTAGTCTCTTCCTAAGAAGATATTTTAACATATCACATGGATACTAAGGGTGAAAATTGTCGATGACACATCCGTACCTATTGTTTGTGACTTTCATCACAAACACATTTTTATATAGCGACTTGAAAGAGCTTGGATTTAGCCCATTACTGAATGGGTCATTCCAACCTTTCGAAGTGGGGTGGTACGCCCTCTAAAGGTACAAAAAAAGCAAGGGAGTATGTTTGTAGTTCGACCTCCTAGACTGTGTAAAGCGCAAGGAAGGAACACACATAACACCTTTTCCTCACACTAGCATGGGGTTCATTTTAATCCAAATCCAAACATGTGGGTGATTAGACAACAAATGTCAAAGGAATGCTTTTGATTCTCATGATCACCGAGTGGCGCGAGAGAATTGCATACGCATTCAAATGACAAGGATTTCAAACCAAAAAAAAGAAGAAGACATAAGTTATTTTTAATCCTCAAACCAAAGGTGAGTTCATTTTAAGCACCAAAAATTGAGTGTGAATTTGCCTTGTTCAATTTTAGCCCATATAGCAATGTTTAGTAAGTTTCTAATGTCAAATTTTAGTCCAACTTGAAAAGCTTAAGTAGATGGTTAATTTTAAGCCCAAAGTAATGCTAGTTGGTCCTAAAATAGAAAATAAAGAGAAAAATGGGAAGCCTAAGCTATTACAATGAGCATTAAAAAATTCTTTTGGTTTTCCAAGTTAATGTTCTTCCTCTTTTTGCAAAGGTGATGTTGGGAAACAAAGGCGCCGCTTTGTGGGCTGACAAAGGCAGTGCTAAATGCAAAGGTGAAGCTCTGGTAAAAACAAATTTGGTGCTCTGTAGTAGACAAAGAACATAAAAGTGGCATAATAATAGAGGTGATAGTATGTCTGAGAGAAAAAATTAGCAGCTTGGCTGAGAAGATAGAGGTGACGCTTCTACAAAGGCAACATGACAAAACCTTCAAAGGAGACATGACATAAAAAATGTAGCACTAAAAGCAGAAGCGACACTCTGCATGCAAGCTAAGGTAGTGCCAAATACAAAGGAGATGCTATATGAACCAAGGGCAATGTCACCTTTCTATAGCTACAAAAAATATTAAATTTCAAGCCAAATTGTCAAAATAAAAAAGGTTTCCCTCCTTCTAGCGCCAAAAGTTGAATGCCTAATCTGCAATTAACTAACAATAGACAAAAGATCGAACGGTTATTCAAGTTAGGAACACAAACAAATAATTCCCTATGAGATTCTTGGTTAAACAAATATGAAAACATGAAATGAAAGCATAAAAGAAGGAAAATGATAACATGTAATTAACTAAATCAACCAAACCTCCATCCCATATGGGGATTGGTGCTCCTTTGATGTGGAAAGAAGCACTTTCCCAATCCCTTTGATAAGATCCAATGATATAGATGATTCCAAGTGCATAAGATGACTCTAAAAGATGATAAAAACTAGCTAATGATGTGATGAAATGAGTGAAAAATGCCTATAGTAAACTTTCTTGTGATTGTGGATCCATTTCAAGTAGAAGAAGCTTCTACTTATAGGACTCAAGGGATGAAGAAGAGGTAAAATTGGTAAATGTGGGATAAAAAGGAAGCCAATGGGATTGTGACAGTTGTCACAATTCTATTGGATGAGGATTGAGTACATTTTGGGGAATGTGTAGAGTAAAGAAGATGTAAGAGGAATAAATGAATGCAGTTGAAGATGTAAGAAAATGTTGTTGAGAATGTAAGAGAATTTAAGGGACAAGATGGCATGTAAGAAGGAGTAAATGCCTTTGCAAGAGGTATTTATGGGTGTGTAAGAGGCTTTTGGAGGGAAATTGAATGAAGGGGTGGTTGTGAGGAGTATTCTTAGGAATATGCCATTGTGAGGATAAATAGGGTAATTAGATAATTAAAAGAAATAAATTTCATGTGCAACCTGGTTAGTTGACCATGGGTTGATTTAACTCTTAGGAGTTAAAAGCTAGAGAAATGAATAATGATGATTAGAAAGTGATTTAGAGTTAATTAATTCAGAATTAATCAACTCAAGTGGGTTAGGGGATTTATGACATTTGATTTTAAATAATTGGATTTATTTGATAAAATGAGAGGACTTAGGGGGATTTAATTAAATGATTTGATTTAATTAAATAGGATGGACATTAGTCAAAATAAGGTGAATTAATCCAATAAAGTTAATTATTTGAGTAATAGCAGAAGTTGATGAATTTAACTAAATAATACCAATTATTTAATTAACTGGTTAGTTTGAAGTGATTTAGGAGGAAATGGTGGTAGTTAATCATAATTAGATGCATAGTATCAACTAAGATTATTTACGTGTCTACACTAACCTTGCAAACTAAGCTCCAAGAGCTTGCTTCAATCCATATAATTCTTTCTTTAATTTGCAAAGCATATTTGTATCTTCTGACAACTGAAAACCTTTTGGTTGTTCAATGTATACCTCTTCTTCCAATTCACTATTCAAGAATGCTTATTTCACATCCATCTAATATACTTTAAAATTTGTATGTTCTGCTAAAGATAAAAACATCCTGATAGCTTTCATTCTTGCAACCGAAGCAAGAGTTTCCTCAAAATCTATACCTTCAACCTATGAGTAACCCTTACATACAAGTTAAGCCTTGTTCTTGAGAAATTTTTCATCTTCATTCAGCTTGTTTTGAAATACCCACTTAGTACCAATCACATTCTTGTTTGCTGATCTTGAGACCAATTCCCAAGTAGATTCTTCTCTATTTGTTCTAACTCTTCCTTCATTGCTTTGACCCAATTCTCATCTCTACATTCCTCAGTCACTATTTTTGTTTCTACCTTAGAAAGTAAACAAAAATTTACTTGTTCCTCTGTCATAGCAGATTTTCTTCTTGTTAGCACACCTTTTCTCTTATCTCCAACGATTTGATCTTCTAAATGATTCTTCTGCACATACTTAGGAGTCTTAAGACTCTTTTTTGGAGATTCTTCCTCTTCAACTGTCAACTCTTTTCCTTTATCTTCAACCTTTTCTTCTTCACTGCAAGGGGATTCATTAGATTCATCTTCTTCTATCAGTACTAAACTTTGATGTGGTTCTTCATCCACTTTTATACTTTTCCTCTCAAAAATATTCTTTAATCTTTTGTTGTAACACTGGTAGGCCTTGAATCTTGTAGAGTATCCAAGGAAGATTCCTTCTTCAGATCTTGCATCAAACTTTCTTAAGGTTTCTTCATCTCTTCTGATATTAAATTTTCTTTCAAAAACTCTAAAATATTTCACATTAGGAGGTTTACCATTGCAATAACTTGTGAAGCCTCATAAGTCTATAGACATAGTGTTTGAACAAACTATGAAATATTATTTTAAATTACCTTACCTTTGTCAAACTACATTCAGGAAAATATTTATGTACTTATCATTATTTAGATGAATACTCTAAGGATAAAGAAATTTAATTCAAATATAAATTCTAAAATATGTATACTAGGGGAATATAAAATTTGATCATGCTCAAAATCCCAGAACTCCCTCACTTGATAAAGTGAGCTATATGAATGAAAGTAATGTGTGTCAAAAACTTAGTAACAAACCCTATATTTAGGTTGCACATGACATAAAAGAAGAATGACCTTATAAACATGATTAGGGATATCTTCATTGCTTCTATATTTAAACCTATCCTTCGTACTAATTACTACATTTTATGGTTTTTATTTCCTTTCTTGTATTTATATAGGGCTACATTCCTAGTTAGCATGTTGATGACACAAGGACACCTTTAGTGGTGCATATTAATAAAAGTGAATTTGAAAAATATGTTTTGGTATTTTATTTATGCTTTATATGTTGTTATTCCTATTTTTTCTTCATCTATTTACCTCTTGTATCATTATACTTCAATCTCTTTTTTATATTGAAAAGTAGGAGAAAAAATATACGCATTAAGAGAGTATTCTAAGAGACATAAGGATAAAAATAAAATTTTATGGTTTTAAAGGATTAGAAATATTATTTCTACATGGTTAGTAAGGTTTGATTTTTTTCTTAGGTAGAGGGTTTAGAATTTACATGATTTAATATTGTATTTATTGCTTAAGGGTTTCAAGTTTTGTATATTTTGATTTAGGTGTTTAGAGTTTGACTTGTTTTTTAGTTTAATAGTGCATGCATGTAGTGCTAGTTTAATAGGGTAGGTTTGTATATAAACACATTTTATATCAAACCTTTCTAAGGGATAACATATTTATCATAGCTCATTAATGTTTTTGCATCCAAGTTATATACCTCTTGGTAAATATGCTATCTCCTCTTTGTAGCATATCTCTCTCAACCTACATAAACTCAAGTGTTACCCATATAGTGTGTCTCCCTTGATCCAAAAAATACTACTATATATTTGTGATGCATCTCTCTAGCTATAGTATCTCAATCTTATCTCATCATGTTTCACACAATTTAATTTAAACTATAATAAAGAAACTTATTTTTGACTCACAAGATTATATAGTAGAGATCAAAGCAATCAATATTCTTATGATCTCTTTGTCTTTATCATTGGCACCATTGATAAACATCATGCTAAATAGTTTATATAGTTTATATCTAAGATCTTAATTATCCACTCTCCTACTATATCTACACATCACATTACAAATCGAGATATTAGATATCTTTATTATATGTGCATTATACTATAAAAATATCAAACATTATCAAATATATACCTAAGTCACCATCCTATCAATTATTATATATTCCCATATGCTATAGTTGACTCACTCGAGACTATAAGAGTAGTGCATTACGGAATGGATATGGTTGAAGAGGAGGCCCCACATATAACCTACTATTTATAAGGAAAACACAAACTAATGAATCATTGGAGCCATACTATCCCCCACTATAGATAGCTAGGGTTGGGGCATGGCCCAAATGAAAAAAATAATATAATTTTACTATTACGAAAAATAGAGGTGGGACATGTATTGAATGAATGAATAAAAAAAGAAAGTGACTAGTAAAATAATGAAGTGTATGATATATAGTATAATTAGGAGTTAAAATACTCACTCTTACTATATTTTTCACCCTACTAACGTTTTTTTTTCCAAGTAACTTTTGTGCATGTACAATTATTTCCATGCACTATATTTTTTTTATTAATCAACATTTCATGTTTTATATGATATAATGATGCATTCAAACCATGTAACCTAACATTAAAAACCCACAAAATGTGTGTGATGGAACTCAAAATGCTCACATTGTGCCCTCGTTGTTGAATAAATAGAACACTACTTTACTAATTTAAATTCTAAATTATATTGATAGGTTTATTTGCAAGGGATTATAGTTATAATTGAAGATTAGCAATTAAATATTATAGTGTTTAATAGTCACACACTTTATTATGCCAATTTTCATTTACATTTAATGATTAACATTGGTTTTTAGTTGAATGGTGGTGTGGGTAGTTACCTTTTGATAGGGTAGAAATAATAGAGTAATATAAAAATTTATGATAAAGTGAAAAATAAAGTTGAGGGGTAGTTAAACTAAAAAACTATTGTTTATTAGTAACCATTTAACACACAAGATATATCATTGGATTATTAATATTAAATCCCTATAGGTTTTTTATCTAATGGGGTTTCCAATTTCAAGGATTTTTTATTTAGCCATGATATATGGTATAGGGTTTATTTGATATTAATTTATTGAGTTTATCTAAGGTTTAGTATTTATTTTTGAAAGGTAAAATTAACTTAACTTATTGTCAAAAATTTATGGCTTTTAAATATTAGATTTTATAATTTTAGTGTTTAGGGTTTATTTCTGAAAGGTAAAATTAGCTTAACTTATTGTTGGAAATTTATGGCTTTTAAATATTAGATTTTATGATTTATGGATCTAAATTTTTCTAAAAAAATGAGATCTCTAACATTCAAGGTTTAATGGGTAATTTGTAATCTATAGTATTTATTAATGCAATATGAATGGAATTATATTATATGCAAAATTATATGTATGTGCAATTGAATTTACATAATTTATGATTTGGAATAAAATGATTAGATCAAATTTTTGTGATTCAAAAAATTTGATGAAGATAAAATATAAAAATATGAGAGAAGTAAAAATCGACAAGACCAAGTTGAAATTATTGAGAAAAATAATAAAAAATAAATTGTGAGGGGTGCAAAAAACAATATGGATGAAGAATAGATTAATCATATAATGATTTTTCATAATATAAAAAATTTAATAGGCATGGATGATAATACTCCTTTTAGTATGATTCCACCTAAAGATACGTTACCTAATAGTATACTAGAAAGTTGTACAGTAAAAATAAATTTGGGACTTTTTTTGAAAGAAAATCAATAATTAAAAAGGAACAGTTATATGTAGACTTATTTAAGAGAATATCTATAAAAAACTGTTTTATATTTGTTAGGTTTTGATAATAGAATGAAAAAAGACAATACAAAATTGATTAGTAACCAAAAAAATACAAGAAGTGTTGGATTTTATTCAAATGAAGAGTTGTAATAGGATTTAAGTAGTGTTCATAAGGAATTGATGACTATAGTATCAAGTGAAATAATATTGGATTGAATATAGGTGAATGTAATTAAAAAATTACTATATGTATCTAGAAAAATAACTCAAAGATACACTATGAAGAGGAAAACACTAGAAAACATCATAGAAAATAATTGGATAGGTATTTGTAAGGTTTCTAAAAAATACTTAATTATAAATGCCATAAAGAATTGGGAAATTATTCAATATTAGACCAAATACTCTTGTATTGCCTCCAATAGGAGGGATAATCTACAAGTAGTGGGTGAAAATGGTATAAAGTTTATTTATCTAACATAATTTATAGATACAAGATAGAGTAAAGTTTGTGAATCATATAAATAAGGATTTTCATAAGTAAATATTTATCAAAGAGTACTAAAGAAGTTGTGACAATCTTTCATACACATAAATACACTTATCATATCCATCTTGAGATATAAAAAAAAACTATAGAAATAGTTAATTTATATAGTCATCCTTGAAAGCATGAGTTAATTTTTAAAATTCTTTCTATTTGAAAAATTAGAAAGTTCCAAAATTCAATGTGGAACATGTATCCAAACACATGTACAAATTGTGATTTAAAAAAAAATAATCTATTAATTAAAGATGTTGATCATTCAAGTGAAGTTGTTTAGAAAATATTTGAATATGTTTTTGATATTATAAGAAACATTTATAGGGCGTTGTACCCTTTACACAACGAGCCTCAAGGGCCAAAAAAGATCAAGTCCAAGGATAACAACAAAAAACTAAAGCAAAAATAGATGCAATAGATTACCAACCGACCAAAAATCCCAACAAACGAAGCAACAACAGACTAGCTATTATTCTCCCATTTCTAGGAGAGGAGGTTGACAACATCCTCCCCAGCTCGGTATGGACCATCCTCCAGAGCTTTCTTTTCCACTTCATCGTTAAGAATAGTAGAGAGGGTGCCAATCGCACAATGGATCAGCTTGACAGTGAGCCTAGATAGACCGTTGAGTTTCTTCTCAATCTTCTCCACCCATTCCAGAAGCCTGTGCTTATCCTCCCTTTTCTCCATAGTCTTTGCAATGTTAGCATGCTACAAACCTTGAGGGTTCGAGGACTGGGAAGTTGAATTCTCTTTCAACATTTTTTTGAGGTCCGAAAAGTATCTAGGCCCTTCAACAAACTCCTCCTCTTCCTCAGTGTCCTCCTCCTTGTTATCCCATTTGCTGTTGGACCGCTCCTTATCAGTAGAAATTTCACTAATCTGCACTTTCCTATTGTTTTTAGCCAGTCTACCAGATCTCCTGATGCTAGTATTTTCAACCCCAGTCTACATAGTAGCAGCAACCATAGTATCCCCTTTTGAGTCTTTTCCCACCCCATTCTTTCCAACATTGTCAGTGGCCGATTCCTCCACCAAATCATTCCCCTCATCCTTCACATTCCTCTTAGTTGTAGGTCTGCTATCAGTCTTGGATTGGCCAGACCTAAGTTCATGGAGACTAGTCGTAGCATGAGATTGGGCTATCCCCACAATCCCCTTTTTCTTCTTGGCAACCAATTTGGGTTTAGGGGTTTCAACAACTACTAGAGGAGTTTTTCTTTTGGGACCCTTGGACTCAGCCGAGGAAATATTGGTCTAAACCGAGGGTTCAATTTCCTTGATGCAGATAGAAGAGATGGGTTTGGGTGGGCAAAGAGTGAGGTGAAAATGATAGAGCCTCAAGATGAGGCCTTAATGGAGCAGCAGAGGAATGGGATCCTCAGGGTAATTGGTAGCATACTCAAGGCACTTCTCAACAAAGCTTTCCAAGTCACTGAGTAAAAAGAATGGGAAACTCAGTAGAATTTTATGATGAAGGTGGTTTAAGAGAGGAAAATGATAAAAATAGAAAGTTTTATATTTGGGTAAAAGTACAAACCTATGTCACACTTTATAAAGGAATCAGCCAACAGCAAAAAAAATTCTGAACTTCAACCACATAAATGTGGTCTTTATGTTTTGAATTTCAAAATGGTGTAAACTAATGAAATGTAGAAATTTTGATTAAGTTTATTCCTGTAATTTTTTTAAATTTAAAAAAAAATATTTTCATTATGTTTTTATCAATTTAAAGACAGATTTTGGAATGTTGAAAATTTTAGAAAAGAGTGACTTCACAAGACATCAAGAAAAAAATTGAAAAAAACTTTATTTTTCCCTATTTGTTTTTTCTCCAAATAGGTAACTTCAATATCTTGTGCATGGAAAAATAAATCAAATTTTGATGTATATTTTTCTCGTAATAACGTTTTAAAGTCAAACCAGTCAAAATTTGACAGTTTTCATGGGATGCCAACTATTGTCAATTTTTTTAATCATTTTCAAAAAATAAATTATAACCTTTTGAAGAAGACTCTCTCCTCTTGTGCCCCATATAAGTTTTAAATTTTTTTAATATGTTTTACTATTTTTCTTTAATTTCTAATCAGACCTCTTTTTTAATTTTAACAACCTACTTGCATTATTTTAAAAATAAAATAAATTAAAACTAATCAAAATATTAAAAAATATATATATTTGGATTTACCACTCCGAGCTCTACAAAAGGGTATTTTTCTTTTTTGCAAAAAAAATCATTCTGACTAGAAAAATACTTTTCCAAAGTTGAATGTTTTAGAAAATTATGAAAAAATGTGAATTGACTGCCAAGTAGGATGCCAACTAGACATGCTTGGTTGAGTGTGTTTTGGTCAAAACATACTCGGCCGAAAATAGCTTGATATTTTCAAGCTATAAATATCAAATACACTCACTATTTTCACAATTTTGGCTGGGCGTATTTGGCCGAGTGGCTTTCGACCAAAACCTCTTCGGCTGAAAAGGTACTTGCCACATCGGTGTCATGTGGTTTTGATCGAAAGCCACTAGACCGAATATCTTCCGGCCGAAAACAATTCGCTTGAAACTATTTATTTGGCTAAAAGTGTGACACACTATTGTGCTTTTACCCATCTACCCTCTAAAGTGACATATTTCATGAGGGCAAGACAAACCTGGTCCCATGGTCGTGGGAGAGCTTCTCTTTCAAAGCCAGATTGAGAGTGAACAAATTTTTCATTGCCCACAAAGAAGGCATTTAGGATTTCGCTATGCTGAGCCTT
Organism: Sequoia sempervirens; assembly: GCA_007258455.2. Taxonomy (NCBI): domain Eukaryota; kingdom Viridiplantae; phylum Streptophyta; class Pinopsida; order Cupressales; family Cupressaceae; genus Sequoia; species Sequoia sempervirens. The sequence continues at coordinate 123,687,018 of VDFB02000007.1, read as the reverse complement.
GGTATGCTTAGGGTACTTATTCTCGGTACATGACAACCCCATAGCCTAGGAAATCACCTCCTTATTCACCTCGAAGGAAATACCACCTATGGAAACCCTTCATTATTTCTAGGAACTCGCAAATTGCATAGACATCTTCAGATCATGGCCAACCAAACTCTCCATCAAGGGTGTCAGGCCACCTTCAATATAGATGTGCCAAACTAGTGGGTCCTTTTGAAATTACCCACAAGTTTTGGGCTTCCTCCTTACCCTATCACCACCCATATCTTTGTTTTGCATAGTAGAAAACCAAGAAACATGTGAGAGTAAAATGCTAGAATTTTTGACAAAGTGAAAGGTTGCCTAGACACTTCTGCTTTAAGCCAAACAAGACTGCTTCAAGCAATCAAGATGGTGTGTTGGACACATGCTTGAAGAGTTAAATCCCAAAAGGAAATCACCACATTCCCATTAATGGAAATCTTGGGACACCTATGGCTAGGTTTGCAAGCAATTATGACATTGGAAGGTTTTCCTTCCAAATTTCCTTTGCACAAGTATTGAAATTTTTTAGTTGCAAGGCCAAATTTAGAATTCCCTAAAATCCAACCATCTATCATTAGCAACTTTTTAGCGAAGTTGATAAGACAAGGAAAGAGCATCACATCATAATTATTAGTCACATCAAATTTGAATTTAAAAATCTGCAAGGATATGCAAAGGCTGAGACAAGACGTCAAATAAATATTGTGTAAGGTTTATCCCAACTTGGCCATTATTCGGTTGTACTCCCCAATCCTCCTCATAATTAGCTCTTTATTATCGATCTCCACCCCTTTATTCAAATTATGCCACGAGTTTAATACCTCAACATTTAACTCCATCCACATCACCCAATAGACAAGTATGTGGACCCCCCAAAAGGGTAACACAATCTCAAAATTACGCATGTCATTATGAACAATACACGTGCCCTACTCCTTAAGGATTAAACCTTGTATTCTTAGTGGTAAGTTCCCCAAATTCCTCCAACACTTAGAATCTCTCCAATGGGAGCCTAGGTTAGCCATAGCATCAACAACTTGATTACCCTCCCGAAAAATGTGGGTGGTAATATTCATATTCAACTTAGCCACCAAATGAAATATGTCTAAAAAAATGTCCCTAGTACTCCAACCAAGTAATTTTCCCTAATTAATGACGTCAACCACAGACTTAGAATCCCCTTCAGTGTGTAGGTTCCTTATTCCCAGAGTGATAGCTAACTGGACCCCCTTTAGCAACACCCTAACTTCCACAGTCATGGATGACTGAATCCCTATACCCCGTGAGTAACCAACAAAAAACTTTCTCATGTAATCTCTGATTATGCCTCCTATGCTTTCCTTTCCTGGGTTGCCTTTGGCAATTCCATCAAAATTTAGTTTATGCCAGCCACGATCTGGGGGTTTCTAGATAGTATCCCGTCTTTCCTGGGACCTGGAGTCATCATAGGAGTTAGCATCAAGATTCTAGTGCCAAGCTTTAGCCATTTTAATTTCCCACTCAAATGGAGCTTTTTCTAGGATTTTCCCCCTGAAGATCGAAATATTTTCTGAAATTAGCCTTTTCCCTATACCAAAAACCTCTTTAGGGCTCATCTCAATATTCCTAAAAATCTTGTTGTTCCTCTTCTTCCAAAGACACCAACAGATAATGGGGGAACCTGATTCTATATCTTACGAGTTAAAGGGTGAAGGAAGGGCCCAAACCAACCCAAGATAAAGGATTTTATGTCTTTACACATTGTCCATTGAATTCCCAATCACTCCAAAGCCAACTCCTAAACACTAGTAGAAAACAGACAGTGCATTAGCAAGTGATCCATTGATTCTTCATTGCATTTGCACAGCAAGCATCTATTAGGGATCTAGAATCCCCTTTTCCTTAGATTATCCTACATAAGGATTCTGTTATGGCAAGCTATCCACCAAAAAAAAGTTTATTTTTGGGATCATGTGCCTCTTCCAAACTTGTTTCTAGGGTCCATTTTCAACACCCTAGTTCGACAACAGATTGTAGACCGATTTAATAGAAAGATTACCATGCCGATCATTAGTCCAGTAGAAATCATCCTCCATGTTGGATAGAGGTAATTTGGTAAGGGTAAGCATGTCCTACAGAGACTTAGCCAAAGTTAATTTAATTTCAGAGATAAAGGACCCCAAAGAAGTAGGTCTTTCAACCTCCAAGCCTAGGGTTGGCCGAGGAGGTAATATCTTATGTACAACCTGAAAAACCATTAAGCCAGTCTCATAAGATTCTTGAAGTCAAAGAGCATTAGGGGGGTTTCTAGCAACCAATAGTCTTCCTAGAATTTGATACTGTTGGCATTCCCAATCTTCCATTTCATCCCGGTCATGAGTAGCCCCTTCATTCTGCAAATGTTCTTCCAAGCCAAAGAACCCAAAGGGTGGTCATTAGAGAGGCATTTGATCATAGGTCTATTGTCAAGATACTTGGTGTTCATAATATTGCACCAATCCTTTTTATTCCTTGACTGACCCCAACCAACCTTAGCCAGAAAGGCCTTGTTGATGCTAAGAATATTCCTAATCCCAAGCCCACCACAATCTTTGGGCTTATAGACTTTATCCTAGCTAACCAAAACAAACGTTTTCTTTTCCCTAGTCCTAGACCAAAGGAAGTTCCATTGAATTTTTTCTAGCTTCTCAACAATGTATCTAGGGATCCTGAAGATGGAGAGGAAGTACATAGGGATCCCTTAGAGGGTAGCAGACAAGAGCTGCAACGTTTTAGCATGACTGAGAATGGAGCCTTTCCATCTCACCAATTTCCTTTGAATCCTTTCAAGGACCAAATTCTAGAAGGTAGGAGTGACTTCATTGACAATAAGGGGCAATCCTAAATACATTAATGGGAGAGGTCCACTCATATAACTAGGGATAGTAGTCACCCAACCTTGTAGAGTAGGTGCGCTATTGAAGAAGTAAATCATGCTTTTATTATAGTTTATACATTGTCTAGAACAAGCAGCATAGTTATTGAGGAAACTTTTCCATTTCTTGGCTTTGATCACAGATGCTTTCCCAAAGAGAATTGTATCATCCACAAATTGTTGGATGATAGTAGGTTCCAAGGAAGAGGTAGCCTTAACCCCCATAATAGAACCCTCTGATAGTAGTTTGGAAATGTTCCTACTCAAGACATCTACAATCATGATAAATAAATAGGGTGAGAGGGGATCACCTTGTTTGATGGCTCTCCTAGCATTAAAGAAACCAAAGGGGGTCCCATTGACCAGAACATAGTACTTCACTATGGTAATGCATTCCATCAAGAGGTTGACCACCCCTTGGTTAAAACCAAAATTAGCTAGGACTTTGGGGCTAAAGTCCTATAACACCTTATCATATGCTTTAGAAATATCTAATTTGAGAGTCATACTGGAATTGTTGCATCTATCCATAGAATGGAGCAATTCATGTGTAGTAATGGGAGCATCTAGGATATTCCAACCTAGGAAAAACCCTTTCTGGGTAGGGCTAATAATTTTCTCCAAGAGAGGTTTGAGGCGATTCACCAAAATTTTAGATCTAAGATTTTGTAAATGGTATTACAAAGGCTAATGGGCCTAAAATTAGTCTTTAACTGGGGACCAAAAATCTTGGGGATCAAGGCAATAAAGATGTGATTCAGTTGTTTGAGAATCTTAACAAAATTGAAGAAATCTTTGATAGCCAAAACTAGGTCCTCCCTAATAATGTCCCATAAAATCTGGAAGAAAGCTGGGGGGAAACCATCCAGACCAGGCACCTTATAAGCACCGATGTTGAAGGCAACCAAGTGGACTTCCTTTAGAGTGACAACAGAAAGGATTCTAAGCTTATCTTTTTGGGTGATGGTGGTCAGGAGAGGTTCAATCAACAGGTTGTCCATAGCAGGATTGGAGGCCTCAATTAGTGCTAAATAAGCCTTCTAAAAATATTTTGATGCCAAGAGGCCTATCTGGGTAGGTGTATCGACCACAATGCGCTATTCATTTTGAAGCTCAAATATCTGATTCCTTTTCTTGTGTTTTAGAGATGAAACATGAAAAAGGAGGTATTTATGCCCCCCTCTTATAGCCATTGGACTCTAGATTTTTGTTTCCAGAATACTACCTCCTTAAAATTTTCTTCCACTTGCTATGATTCTCTCTTTCCTAATTGTAGGTAGGAAGGATGACATCCCTTTCTTCCATTTTCTTTTGGATGACCTTCAACTTTTCCCCTCTCGCTTTTTTCTTCTGAAAAACATCCCCAAAGACTCTCTTGTTCCAACCTTTCACCATATAATTGATATGTTTAAGTTTAGAAAAGATTCTAAACATGGGAGAGCCATGAGAAGGAACGTTCCACCATTCTACAATTTTATTCTTGAAGTTAGGATGAGAGTTCCTCATGATCTAAAACTTGAATGGGTAAGGTCCAACAATAGAGAAATCGTTCAAGATAGTAGAGGGTTATGATCTGCTATAGTCCTAGGCAAGGCAAGATGATTGGCATTGTGCAGGGCTGCCCAGTTGGGGGAGAAAAAAAATCTATCCAATCTAACCTGAATCAAACCATCGCTGAGGTGTCTATTATTCCAAGTAAAGGATTGAACCAATAGGTCAATGTCAACCAGTCCGGTAACACTCAAGAAGTTTTCCAAATCAGCCATGTTGTCAGAGTAGTCCACCAAACCACTATATTTCTCCAAAGGATATAAGGGAGTGTTGAAATCCCCAGCCACCAACCATCGCGATCCCCTATTATTATTTATCCAATCAGCTAGCTCCTACCAAAGGGCATTCCTAGCATTCCTTAGGTTAGGGGCATAGACATTTATAAGCAACCAAGACCCACTTAGGGAAGAAAACATGACACCCACACTACTCTGACAGGGGAAAATTTCAACCCCATAAATTCTATTAGGGTTCCACAACACAACAAGCCCACCAGATGCACCTTCAGCATCACTGCAAGAGAAAAGGGCACCCGACCAAATATACTTAGCAATATTATCAAAATTAGCTTTCTTCATTTTAGTTTCCTATAGGAGTAAAAAAAATATTTGAATATGTTAAATACATGAATAAGTTAGGAATTAGTATGCCCCATGGCTTGTAGGAAATATATACCCTCATGATTTCTAAGAATAAGGTTTCTTAGGCATCAATAAATTGATAAATCACAATGAGGACACTTTCATTAGCAACTATATTGATTTGTGAGGAAAAGTGGTTTTTATCTAGTAGAACTACTGTTCCAAAATTATTATAATTTTAAGTATTGATGATGATTAAAAAAGTACTCACATAAGGGGTATAGGTCATTAGGGGTGGTTGGAAAAGTGGGGAGGATAGTAGGTATTTTATAAGTATAATTAGATAAAGGGATGCTAGAGGAAGAAGTCATGTTATGAATTAGTAATACATTGTGACAAACAAGGATAGGATATCCTGATAGTGTAGTAAATTTCATAATATGTACCAAAGAAGATTATGTAAATTAAAAAAATTGACATATTTGGCCAAATAAAATAGGATGTCAAATTGATCCATTGTAGATTCAACCTTCTAACTTCTTTTAGATAGAATTTAAAATATGAAATATAGTTTAAATATTATTTCAAAAATATCAAAATACATGTTTCCAAATTTAAAATTGCATTCAGTATCAAGATGAAATACTATGGATTCTCTTTTAAAGTAAGAGAAATAAAAAAATAAGAGCATAGTAACAAAATATAGAAAGTGGATACAAAAATAATAAATTGAAGATAAAAAAAAAAAAAAATCTTTAAAAGCATATATAAATAATAATGCAACTCATAGACAACAATGTAAATACATAGATGTCTAAACACACTATTCTCCTATGTATCCAAAAACACATAACCTAGATAACAACAAATAGCTTGTAGGAATAATAATAAAGTATACACGCAATAGTACCCTTGAAAGTGATAACCAATATTACCCAAAAACTAAATAATCTAGATTGTATTGAATAGAGGAAATTTCCTATTAGAAGAAATGGGAGAAAATACAAAGGAGCTTGCTTATTGATTAAGACCCTATTTTGGTCTTTCATCCTCCACATGAAATCACACAAATATTGATTGCATTTAGATAGTGTGTGATCCTAATATGTGTGATTATAACTTAAGAACAATGAGTATTTATAGCATAAATGCAATTAAAATTAGGTCTACAAAAGCACTAATGTTTTATGTGCATGCAAATAGTAAAGTAACAAATGAGAAACCCAAGATGCCAACATGAACTTGTGAGATAAATAAGAAAAATAAATTTATACAAATTCCTTAAGAAAAAGGAATAGTATCATTACAATGCTAACAAAAACCCGAATTCTTATCATAAAACAAAAGGAAATACTCAAAGATGAACTATAAAAATTAGAATTAAGACAAAGGGATGCAAAATAAAAGAGTATGAGAATATGAATGAAGAATATCACTTTTTTTAGGAATACCTTGAAAGAATATCTTTCAACAAAAACTTGCAACTTGGTCAAAATAGTTGTAATGAAGATATATTAAGAAATACCATAGCCAAAATGGTCATAATGCGATCACAATGTAATGGCTCAAAAAATATCATGAAAATTCTATATCCTAGAACAATGCCAAAAAATTGAACAAACACTATTCAATAGAATGTTGTTTGAGAAGAAATCAAATTCAAAAGCATAACCAATTCTAAAATGCATGAAAAGTGAAGAAGATTCATCTCCATATCATGTGATTACATTTGGAAAAAGTATTAGGAGAATATTGACTAAAACTCAATAAGGTTTGACCAAATAGGCATTGTCAAAGAAGTGAAGTTGAAATACCATTGACTTAATTATTAAACATAATTCGTATAGTTGTATTATTGTTGTAGGATAATGCAACTATGCATACCCCTACATAAATATGTTTATTTCCAAAGGAAAATTGAAAGTACAAAATAAAATAAACACAAATGATATATTTACACATGCCACAAACTTGAATAGACAAAAGGATAGAAACAATTGGCACCCAAATTGGGGAAAGGTTAAGGGTGGGTTAAATGAGTTGTAAAAACATGCTACATAAATGAATAATTAATTGAGTTCAATTTTATAATGAAAAAAGTGAAATGTATGCAAATTTCATCATCAATACATGTTATGTTCTTAGGGTGATATGCTTTGATGTAAATATTGTTAGAATATTTCTATTCTCTAAAATATCAAAATCTAGATATGGTTAGTGATAATTCCCTTAAATTTCCTAAATAGACTTTTAAATGAGTGAATGACTGCCCTCAAAACAATCCATAACACAATCAACATAACATGGACTACGTCAACGCACAACTACTAAAGTACTTGACAATTAAATTTTTTATTTTAAAAGCAAATGATTCAAAGTTGTGAATAAAAAAAGACTTGATTCAAATTTATAAATGAAGAATCCATGGAACCATAATCCAAATCTAAGATCAAGAATACAAATTTAAATTTTAGTGACAAAATAGATCAAAGATATAAAGCTGTCATCAACCAATTACATAGAAAGATATGCCACTCATTAACTAATTTTTACACTTATAAACCTGAAATGGACATAGACTGTTAAAAAATATAATAACCAACTCTATGGATTATTTGCATACATGGAGTACTATAGTGCTAAATAGTTGTACCCAGAGCGAATACCTGGAGTCTTTAGTCAGGAAGGAAAAAATTTAGTACTTGCATACTTATGACATGTTTCCCGGTCTTACAAAAGAGAGCGAAGTTCTCGCAGTTGTTATTAAGCAGATGGTAATTTCCAAACCCATCTTTGAGCAGGTCCCTTGCACGACCAATTACAATTTCTGGGGGATCACAAGTAGCAGACGTGCACCAATTCTGTATGATTGGCATCACCATTAAGGATATGGGTACACCATATTCATATCGATAAATCTGTTCGCCGAGCAGAAAGCAATCCAAGCAAGTCAGCACGACACCACTCATTCCACTGTGGTACCCGCAAACAGAGCACGGGCCGAATGGGTGACGAGAACTGGCAAGCGCCGTGCCTTCTACGGAGTTTTGAAAATGTATTATCAGACCCTCCCGAATATAAATACCTGTATATGAATCTCCCAAAACAATTAAAACAAAAAAATGGTAAGAATCTCCCTATACAGTTTCGAAGCCGACTTCATCAAGTCTATAAAATAAAATAATCATAACGAGTGTACCGTGGTGGTCGTAGGGGCCCCGCGGAGCGTAAAGATGATCCCCAGGTGAGATTTCACTTCTGCTTAGCACAACATGGATGGGCCGGCTCGGCTTGGGGGGAAGGTTCCCCATTTTAAGCCTTGGGATGTTGCTTTGTTGGATAAGATCACAGGGTTTTATAATGAAAAAGATGTTAATAATGTTTGCTTAGTCGTTAAGGTGAGAACCTGTGTTTATAATTTGCAGGGTGATTCTGTAAGCTTTCACAACAGTTTGAAAATGCGTTTATCTAACGCTACTGGTACTGTCTATTTCTCTAGTCACTCTCGAAAATATTATTCGCACACTATCGTTTTGTTTTACAGAGTTAAGGTCGGTATAAAGCAATTTGATTAGAATGAATTGTTCCCGAATCCGGATAATATAATGACACAAGTGGCTGCCGTTCTTCCTGTAGTGACAAGGGCTGCTGTTTAAGGAATAAGATCATCAATAGCCGGCACAGGTAGCGGAGTTGGCTTGGGCCGTGGGTTTGCTCCCCATTGGTCTCGGGTTCGACTCCGCTCCTGGGTTTACCCGGTTGGGACTGGCTTGCCGGCTGTTGGGTCCCCCCGCAGGGGACTAGTCTCGCCCCCGCTCGCCCTTGGTACCCAAGATACGGGCTGCTGGGTCGCTGGGCGGGGTCGCGGGGATACCCCTGTCGTTAACAAAAAAAAAAAAAAGATCATCAATTATTGATTGCCAGAATCAGAATGCATTATGTTTTGATTAAGGTAAGTTAGTTTTTATGAGATAATAAATTCATGGAAGTTAATTTAAGATAAAAATAACAAGATTCCTATTACATTTGGATCTATTTTGATGGCATGTCTTAATATAATTATATTTCAATAATTGGTGCACTCGACAATGTTCTAACTCTTAATTTGATGCTTATTCCTATCTATTTCTCCTATCCTTATTTACCAAGATGTCTATTTATTCACTATTTACACATTATTTATTTACGTAGATTCCCACCCATATCAACACAAGCATTTACCACCTCAAAACTAGCACTTTTTTTTGTACTATTGGATTAATCCTAGGTGCTTTAGAATTGATCTTGAGTAGCTTGGGGTTGACTTCAAAATTTAAAATTTAAAATTCTCAACTCCTACCCTTCTAAAATAGTTGCTGTGAGTATACTTCAAACATGTTTTTTTGAGTTATTACTATAATTTGGTATTTAAAGTGTTTAATGTGCACTATAAATTCATACGAAAATATTATAAGTTATTAGTAAATTAATTTTCTAATGGGAAAAGAATCATTATTTGCACTTGAATCATATAGGTCATCTACATGTTGATCATTGTTGTCTTGGAATATTGGCTTAGAGCATAATTTTGGAATATATAAGGGGTTGACCTAGGAAAAATTATCCCTAGTAGTTTAAGAATCTCCTCTAAGGCACTTGATAATGTATTATTAGAACTAATTCTTCATCATTCTTCCCAAAACTAAATAACTCATCTATTACATATAATTTTTTAAAATAGAATTTTAATTTAGTAGATAACTATTATTTATCTAGTTTAATTGTACTTAATTGTTTGCATTAGATTAATTAGCCAAGATTATTAATGTAAATTAATTTATATTTTTACATTTTTGTGAACCCATCCACTCTTACAAGGTTTATTTTTAGGTTATTTCCTTCTCATTTAGGAGTTTTTAGATGTATATTTTCTAATTTCTTTAGATCCTACATTTGAGGTTACCATAAGGGTGTGATTTTGTTAGAGTACTCTAGGGCTTAAGTTTACTCAGGTCATGTTCATTTTTTGGTGTCTCAAGTCATATGATGAGGACACATGTCATAATCTTGTCTTATTCTCACATAAAGTTTCCTTAGGATTCATTGTATTATTATTATTAAATTATCGAGGATATTTGTAAAATCAATATGATTCATATTTTTGGATCAAATTTGCCTTTGGCCTCCATAGTCTTTATTTTTCTCTCATTTTGTGACAAGTCTTTGATTGCAAGTGATCCTTGACAGCTATGGGGTTGAGGGATCAACTTCAACTTGGTATTAAAGCTCCAAATCTACAATTCTTTGTCCATTTTTTGAAAAATCTAGATTTAAGTGAATTTTTGATTCATTTTGAAGCCAAATGAATCCCACCATTATATTCGGAAGGTCCAAAAACCTACAAATTGACAATCATTTTGTCAAATTTGGAATTCAAAAAATTTGAACTATTTTTTCGCTAGGGTCCAGATTTTGAGGTGTTGATTTCCATACATTGGTATTGATCCATACGGATTTGTATCATGTATGGTGTCGTATGGACCTGCAAAAAATCTCCCCAGCCTCTGAGATTTTTTGAGATCTGTATTTGAAGCCACATTTTTTTCCCGAGCATCCTTTTAAGAGTATTAGTAGAGCTTTTCATCTCTTTCGACTTTCACTTTACCACCTACTCCTTTCCCGGTGGTCTCTTCAACCTGCAACAACATATTTTAGCTTATTATCTTTGGCGGCATCTCTATTTTTTATATCAACTTGAGTCACTATAGATTCAACCTTCTATATAGAATTAAAAGCATTAAACCTTAATTTTCTAATTTATAATCAAAATGATGTTTTAAAACTATCAAACATTGTATTTTTCCTAATTTAAAACTACATTCATTCCCAATATAAAGTACTATGGATTATCTTTAAAGTTGAGAGAGGTAGAAAAACTAAATTACATATAACAAAATATAGAAAGTGGGTGCATAAAATAATAATTTGAAGTAAGATAAAACCTCGAAATAATATATCAAAGCACCTATATAAATAATAATACAACTCATAGACAACCATGTAACAACATCAATGTCAGCACACTATAATCCTATGTATCTATAAATGCACAACCTAGATATAAAATAAATAGCTTTTTGGAATAATAATAAAGTATACACACAATAGTACCCTTGAAAGTGATAATAAAAATTGCTAAAAATAAATAGATCATCTATATTGTATTGAATAAAGGAAATTTATTACAAGATGAATAATATAAATATAATGAGATGGTTGAGAATAATATGAAACCTTTGCTTCTAAAAAGTCACCAACAATACCTATGGTTCAAATAGAAGGAATGGGGGTGACTACTTGGATGCTTGTTAATTGGTTAATGTTCTATTTTGTTCTTTAAATCTCTAGAGAAAGTCACATAAATATTAATTGAATTTAGATAGTGTGTGGTTGTAAACTTATGTGTATTTAGAATTTAAGAATAATGGATACTTATAATATAGAATACTATTAAAATTAGGTGTATAAAAGTACTAGTATTTTATGTGCATGGAAATAGGAGAGTAAGATATGAGAAACCCAAGATTCCAACAAGAACTTGTGAGATAAATAAGAAAAGGAATATATATGAATTCCTTAAGAAAAAAAGAGTATCGTAATAATGCTAAGAGAAACTCCAGTGTTTACCATAAGACAAAATGAAATACTCAAAGATGAACCATGAAACTTAGAATGAAGATGTATGGATGATAAATAAAAGAGGATGATAAAATAAAAAAGGAAAGACCATATTTTTTAAGAAACCCTTGAAATAATTTTTTCCTTTACTAGTGAATGAAAGTTCTTTTCCCAAAATTTTTCCCTAATTAAAGTCTAGCAAACTAGAATAAAATGGTGCTACAAAAAATTGCAAGGTGGAAATGGTCGCAATGAAGATATATCAAGAAATAACACAACATCAATGGCAATAATGTGATCACAATGTAATCACTCAAAACTATCATGAAAATTGTATTAAACAATGCCAAGAAAACTAAAATGAACACTATTCAAGAAAATTTTGTTTGAGAAGTCATTCAAATACATAATAGCTCAAGATACATAATAATTCAAAGATACATTATGAAGGAACAAACGAGACAAAATCATAAAAAATAATCAGATAAGTATTTACAAGGTTCTTGAAAAAGACATAATTATAAATGTGTGAAAATTTGGGCAACTAAATATGAGACCAATTACTCTTTGATGGAAAGTGGATGAAAATGGTAACAAGTTTGTTTTTCCAAAATATTTAATAGATATGATAGCGAGTAATTTTTTTCAATTATTTAAATAAGAATTTTTAGAGTTAAAGATTTATCAAAGAGTAAATAATTTATGACCATCTTGTATATGCATAAATATAATAAATTAAATTTTTGCTATCAAAATGATCATATTCATCTTGAGATGTACCAAAAAAAAAAAAAAGATAGAAATAGTCATGCCAAAATTACAATTTAATTTTAAAATTCCTTCTATGTGAAGAACTATAAAGTTAAAAAAAGTTAATGTAGAATGTATCCAAAACATATGTACAAATCATAATAAATTTAAAAACAATCTAACAATTAAAGATTTGATCCTTTGAGGAAAGTTGTTTATAATTTATAATTATTATAAATACATGAGTAGTATATGAATTAATATATCTCATGACTTGTAGGCAATCTAGATAGCCTCGTGATTGTCAAGAATAAGGTTCCTTATGGAATCAATAATATAATGTCATAATTATTAGCAACTATATTGATTTGTAAGATTATAATGTAGTTTTTACCTATGTAGTTACTTGTTTCAAAATGATAAGAATTTAAGGATTGTTGATGATTAAAAAGGTAATCACAAAAGAGGCAGTTTCTTAGGGGTGGTTGGAAAAGGAGTAAGACTAGTAGGCATTCCATGGATATAGTTTGATAAAGGGATGCTAGAATAAGATTCAATCTTATGATTTAAGCATATGTTGCGACAAACAAGAATAGGGAATACCTATAATATAGTGAAGTTCATAATATGTAGAAAAAAATATTTTATGAATTAAAAACTTGATAGATATTTTTAAATAAAATAGAATATCAACTTGATTTACTATAGATTCGGCCTTCTAATTTATTTTATATTAAATTAAAAGAATTAAACTTTAGTTTTCTAATTTATAATCAAATTGATGTCTTAAATATATCAAATGGTATTTTTACTATTTAATACTACATCCATTCCTAATATGAAATACTATGGATTATCTTTAAAGTTAAGAGAAATAAAAAAACTAAACGACATAGTAAAAAAATCTAGAAAGTGGATGCAAAAAATTATAATTTGAAGATAAAACCTAGAAATAATACTTGAAAGCACATGTATAAATAATAACACAACTCATAGACAACCATGTAACATAATCAATGTCAACATGCTATAATCCTATGTATCTATAATACAAAACTTAGAAAATAAAAATAAAAATTAGAATAATAATAAAATATGCACACGATAGTACCCTTGAAAGTGATAATGAAAATTTCTAAAAATAAATAGATAATCTAGATTGTATTGAATAAAGGAAACAAATTACAAGATGAATAATAGAAATATAATGAGATGGTTGAGAATAATATGAAACCTTCACTTCTAAAGAATCACCAACAACACCTATGGTTGAAATAGAAGGAATGAGGGTGACTACTTGGAAGCTTGTTAATTGGTTAAGGTTCTATTTTGGTCTTTAAACTTCTAGAGGAAGTCACATAAATATTAATTGAACTTAGATAGTGTGTGGTCGTAAACTTATGTGTGTTTGAAATTTAAGAATAACGAGTACTTATAATGTAGAATACTATTAAAATTAGGTGTATAAAAGCACTAGTGTTCTGTGTATGGAAATACGAGAGTAAGCTATGGGAAACCCAATATTATAACAATAACTTGTGAGATAAGTAAGCAAAGGAATATATATCATGTCACATACGGATTCTTTGTATGAATAGTTTTGACAATATATTAATTGAAAAACTAAATTAGACCTTGGATCTTTGACATGTGTTAATCTATGAGTCATGTACATAGATGATAGCTAGATGTATTTTGAATCTAATGTATATGTTAGATTACATGATGATGTAATGCATGTATTTCACTTGGATTATGGTTTATGCACTAACCTTATTAATGAAAATTTGAGTGTAAAAGAGTTTAGGTACATGTTGAAGACAAGATCATGATCGAGGTAGAAGTGTTTAGCCAATTGACATCGGTGAATGTGATAGAAATCTTGCACACACCACGTAGTTGCATCCATCTTTCATTGAGTGATTATGATTGCATTGTGTTTTTTGAATACATCATTTGTGATTTTATGTTTTAACTATTGATTCATGTATTATGGCTAATATGTTATGAAAGTTAAATTATTTGGGGAAATTAAAAACATCTCATATAGTTTTTATTTTATTTTAGAAGTAAACTCAAGCAAAATAAAAATATGTCTTAAAATATGTTATTTCAAAAACTAATGATTGATTAAAAAAATATAAGATTTTATTTATTGTATAAATAACATGATTTATATTTATATATATTATTAATAATATAATACTATTATATATATATATATAAAGTTTTGTTATTAAATATATAAATAGTTTTTAAAGTTAATTATATCATAAATAAATCTAATCTAAGTTATTAATATATGGATAGCGTAAATTAAATTGCATGTATAATACAATAAAAATCAATTACATAAGTTATTTAAGTTTAATGATTAAAAAGATTGTATGATAAACATGCAAAGTAAACATCTAGTCCTAAATTAAGAACTTGAGTAAAAAATATGTTATTGCATCAAGAAAACTTCAATCTTTCTTATATAAAGGAACATACAAATCAATTGAGGAAAAATGGCTTGATTTTTGGGGTGACTTTCTCCAAAGGATTGGAATGGATGTTCTATAGGTGCAACTATCTAGAATAAAATGATTGGATCATCTCCCTCACTTAGCCTCCAAAAGAGAGATTTCAATAGATGGGAGGAATTTGATTATAATGCAATGCATACAAAGATGATGGACTTATTTGTCAAGAAAGCTATCAATATGGAGACATTGACAAGGAATTCACTATTTCAAAAGATGTTGTGCTAAAGATTTGTGAAATGGAGGAAGCAATCAATTGGTTAAAATATATGTAGAAGAAAGGAGAAACAATATCTATAGGTGAGTTGAATTAACTTGTTCTTCTTTCACCAAATCTTTTTTAAAATAATATTGTATAAGAGTGAATTTGCACCCCTTATGCAAATTCCCCTTTTTCCTTTTCCACCTTAGAAAACTAAGTTTGAAGGCTTAATTACACCTAAGCCCACTACTTTCATTCCACTTGGCACCTATTTTGAGCATCAGTGGGGGAATTTCTATCGAGGACACCCGCGCAACATGTAGATGTCTATGTGACGTGCTTACGTCCCTAGCAGATTCCTGCGGCTAAACCTATAGAGGTGTTACACTTCTCATTAGTGGTCAAGTTGTAACACTCTCTTCGACCAATTGACCCGAATATGGTCATTTTTTTATCCCCTCTTCAAATTCCCTCCTCCTACATGCTTCACAACTTCTTTTTGCATACCTTCAAGCAATCTTCTTCACACTCTTGCACTCACTTCTAGCATTCTCAAGCATTCTAGCAGCACTCTTGTACTCCATTGCAACAACAAATTCACTCGATCACTTCAGTAGAGCAAGTTTGGGACCATGCCATTGCAGCAGAGGCTCAAGTACTCTCAATCTCTCCCCCATCAGCCTTGAGTGCTTTTGGTGGAGGTGGTAAGCTTCCCTTTCCTCTCGTCTAATACTTGGTAGAGTAAGCACATTTACTATTTTATAGTGCTTTAGTGTCTTCATTATATTATTTTCTTTATCTTTCTTTCTCGGCTATCCATGGAGGTGGAAACACCTAAACGGGGGTTTGACTGAGGCAGGCCCCTATACGGCCACCCAATATTTTTCCTCCTCTTTGTGTGTAGGTGAACATGCTTTCAAGGAGCTAGCTAGCGAACAAGTTTCTTTGTGAGATCATCCTTGCCACCCTAACTCTTGTATTTTTACTATATCACATTAGAGAGTATTTTGTTTACTTAATCATGTTATTTTTACCCTTTAGTAGTAGTTAGCTAGGTTGTTAGCTTGTTTTCCTAGGTTTAACATTGTCTCTTTAATTGTCTAGCCATACGGACACTAACACACTTGAGAGATGCCAAAGCGTCGCACTGTCATCCCGAGACTACACTTTTGTCCTTAGGCAGAGAGCTTCTTGAGGTGTAGCATTGAACCCTAAAACTAGCCCACCTAGCCCCATCTTGCATTTTGGGTCTGTAGGTTGATTGAAGGACTTTATAATCATCATCATTCTCATCCTCCATTCCCCAACATCTTGTTAAGTTGAGGTAAGCTAGGGTAGCCTTCCACTCTTGGCCCTCCATGACCTAGGGCCTTAAATGTGGTTGGTCCCCCTCTCTTACATTTTTGGTGAACCCGGCATGAACCAATGTATGTTCATCTGTTGGTGTTGGAACCTCTCTCATGTACTCTATGATTGTTGTGTTCCTAAGTGTTGTGAAGATTTATGAGCATCACAACCCAGTCCACAACTTTTGGGTATATTGTTAGGAGAAGTGTACGACACCTCCCGATGGAAAGTACAAAGGTCACTACCAGTTTCTCTACAGGCCTTTTCTCTGGTCCCACTATTAGTGTAGTCATGTATGAGCAGTTTTCAGGAGGTGAGATAGGATTCTCTGACAAAACCGAGCATGTCCCCACTCCTCCTGCATCTCCTACACCATCGTCGATGGACAAGTATATGAGGCTATTAAAATCCCTTCAGAATATGTTTCCACCCTTAGCAAAGGGTTGGACGCTTTGGAAAATAATTTGGAAAGAAACTCGAAGATGGCTAGGGCTGCTCGAGTCATTACTAAATTAAAGTACATGATTGAAAAAGATTGAACAAGTTTATAACTCCTGGCTAGTCTTACTATTCTGATAGAAGCGTGTGCTCCCTTGAATGCTCCTAGCATTATGGAAGGAGCCACTTTTGAGGATTATGAAGGATAAATAGGAGTGTCGATGCCTCTCACATCTATCTACATGGTTGATGTGGTCCCTTCTATTAGCATCCCTTATGTCTCTGAGAAACTTGAAACTATCAAAGTAAACAAGGTCCCTTTGGGCTTTAGCTTTAACCCTCCTGTCACCTCTAGTGGTGGAGGTTTTGGCGGGATAAGTGGTGGAGGCTTTGGTAGTGGTAGTGGATTTGGTAGTGGAGGTGGTGCTGGTGGAGATGGTTCCAGCAGAGGTCATGGTGGTGGCTCTGGAAGTGGAGGTGGTTTTGGTGGAGGCCCTATTGGTGGCA
This sequence comes from Sequoia sempervirens, assembly GCA_007258455.2. Taxonomy (NCBI): domain Eukaryota; kingdom Viridiplantae; phylum Streptophyta; class Pinopsida; order Cupressales; family Cupressaceae; genus Sequoia; species Sequoia sempervirens. The sequence goes on along the minus strand of VDFB02000007.1, from coordinate 123,669,540 downwards.
GTGGCTCTGGTAGTAGTTTTGGCAGAGGTCACACCAGTGGCGGTTCTGGAGGAGGCTTCGACAGTGGTTCTATAGGAGGTTCCTATAGCCCTCTATCTTCTAATGACCCTATTCTAAATACCCTCCTTTAGAATATGGGTAAGATGCAGAGCTAGTTGGCGAGTCTCTCCCAAGCCTTTGCCCAACCTATCTTTCAGCCCTTCTTCCGACACAGCTCGTTGTCAGTTGCAATTTTGAACACTCCCTTCCTACAAGGAATGGAGATCCCTAAATTTGAAAAATATGGTGGTAAAGGTGATCCGTAGACACATGTGTTTGCTTTTAACGCCTTGTGCACTGACTTCTTCCACCATGATGCATTAATGGCTAAGTTGTTTCCCTGATCACTCAAGGATACAACACTAGAGTGGTACTGTTCCTTTCCTAAAAATTCTATTTTCTCATTTGACCAACTTGTAAATCAATTACTTAGATAGTTTCAAGCTAATATAGGGCCGAAGATGACCTTCTTGGATCTCATCCGATGTAAACAAGGAGATAACAAAAAATCACTAATTTTATCACGCACTATCAAGCACTTCTTTCATAAATCTTGTATCAACTTCCCAATTCTAATGTATAGAAGGTATTCATAGGGAACTTATAAATTCCTTGGAAAGAGAAGTTCTCCCTTATGAATTACCCTTCTTTCACGCATTTGTGTGCAACCTTATGAGAATACCAACAGACGATAGTTTAATTCAAGGGATCCTCCTCGCGCTCCCCTTGTGAGGGAAAGTCCATCGTATCAATCTCTAGGAAAGGTAAGGCCGTTACAAATGTAGTAGCCATTTCTAATGACAATAGCCTCAGACATAACCAAAATTTCACAAAGTTATTAGAATCTTATTGTTCTATCTTACAGAAGTTGTTGAAGGATAAGATCATAACCTTTCCGAGTCCTAAGCCTCTTAAGGATCCTTACCCTAATTTGTATGATGGGAGCACTTATTGTTAGTACCATTGAGTTAATGGACATGATATTGAACACTATATGCGGTTGCGTCATGAGATACAGGACCGCATCGAGGACGGTATGGTACAGGAGCTCTTGTTTGATTTATTGCCTCCATGAGGCCATTTGTAAATAGTTGCTTTATTTTTTATATTGGGTCTTATAATAAGGTTTATCAAACCATTTTAGAGGTTTTTAAGTCTTACGAAGTCATATTTTAAGTCATTTGTTAAATAATGTTTAAATTTGTTCCATATTGAAAATTTTGGAAAAGTTGCTAAAGAAAGTTGTCAAGCAACTTGTCAAAAAGTGTCATTAAGGTGTTTTGTCAACAAACTAATCAAAAGGTAGTTTAAAATGGTTGGTTTTGGTTGGAAATATATAGACACCCTCAAAAACTCAAATTGGGGGGTTGGAAACATTATTTTTTGAAGTTTGATGAATGACAACCTCAAATTTTGTGTGCTTTTTTTTATTTTTACATTGTTTCTAGGCTGAAGTTGTGCTTTGTACATCCTGGTATGGAAAAAAATAATGGAGTATCATATATGAATGGAAATATCTCTATTTCTAGTTTCCAATTCTTTTTTCCTCATTGAATTTTATTTAGTTTTGTGGAAGATATGACTATTTTGGGGAGACTATCTTATTCTAACAATATTGTGCAGAATTTATAGTCTGAAAAATGTGACGGTATGGATTGTAAAATATATATTTTAGATTTGAAACTAATTGGATTTTGTTTCCATGTGAATATACTTTCATTTTCTTCAAGTCTCATCAAATTTCATTAATATTTGAATAACTTATGACCATTTTTGTGAGGGAAGGTCTGAACCATACCTAGGGTTTGTAGTTTTGAAAAAAATGCAATAATTTTCTTTTCCATCTTTGGACCTTCATAAAAATTGGAGGAAAGGTCTATAACTATGTTCTCTTCAATCTTACTGGAGTGATTGGTTTCATTATTTTTTTGTGGAAGTTATTAATGACTGTTTGTTGCATTAAATTGTGGGCTGCCATAGTTATGTTTCCAATGTGATATAGAATGCCTAATAGCATGTGTTATAAAAAGATTTTTTTGAATTATTATTGAAGGTTTGTGAGATGTGTTTTTGAATCCTCCTAGATCTGCATCAAATTGGTATCAGAGCCTGGGAAAGATTTGGGCTAGTGAGTTGTAGTTGTGGTTGGTTGCAGGTTATGTGAGAAGATGGTTGCTGACATTAAGAAGGCAGAGAGAAAGTTGAGGAAAGTTGAGAGTTGTGAGAAAGGAGAGACTTGTTGAAATATGGATAATTTGAGAAGGAATTTGCAGGAAGAGGAGGAAAGAAAGAAGAGGAAAAGGAAAGAGAATATGGACAAAGAGATTGTTGAGTTGAAGAAAGAGTTGAAGAGGTTTGAAGAAGAGTTCCAAGAATCCATGATGAAGCAAGAGACAAGTTGGAGTTTGAAATTGAAAAGGAAGATGGTTTGGCCTATAAAGAAGATTGTGAAAAGAAGAATACACAAGGAGATGAAAAAGGAATAAGAAGCATATGAAGATGCACATGGATTCCTAGATGAAGACAAAGATGCTCCTAAGCATGAAGATGAAGAAGAAGCTGAGATGAAGAACCCAATTTTAGAGGGAGAAGATATTGAGTTGGTGTCAAGATTTGAAGAAGAAATGATCAAGGATGAATTACTTTTGGAGACCTATAGAGAGTTGAAGAAAGATGGAGGTATTGTGGTAGAAGTCATATTTCATTTCTTTATTGTGCTAATCTTTTGGATAAGAAACAAATTGTAGGTTAAGGTGCATCATATTGAAGAAGAAAAAAAGAAGGTTGAAAAGAGAAAGGAAAAAGTGAAAAGGAATTGGAAGATTAGGAAGAAGAAAATTCAAAGGGGCTTGAATTCTTTTTCTCCCGGGAGTTTGTTGCAAGAGCACTTGTTTGATTTCTTGCCTCCATGAGGCCATTTGTAAATAGTTGCTTTATTTTGTGTATTGGGTCTTATAATAAGGCTTATCAAACCATTTTAGACATTTTTAAGTCTTAGGAAGTCATATTTTAAGTCATTTTTCAAATAATGTTTAGAGTTCTATATTATAAAAATTGGAAAAGTTGCTCAAGAAAGTTGTCAAGCAACTTGTCAAAAAGTTTCATTAAGGTGTTTTGTCAACAAACTAATCAAAAGGTAGTTTAAAATGGTTTTTTTTTGTTGTAAATGTATAAAGACACCCTCAAAAACTTGAATTGGGGGGTTGGAGACATTATTTTTTGAAGTTTGATGAATAACAACCTCAAATTTTGTGTATATTTTCTGATTTTTACATTGTTTCTAGGCTGAAGTTGTGATTTGTATGGCTTGTTATGGACACAAATAATGGATTATCATGCATGGATGGGAATATCTCTATTTATATTTTCCAATTATTTTTGTCTCATTGAATTTTATTTAGTTTTGTGGAAGATATGACTATTTTGGTGAGACCGCCCTATTCTAACAATATTGTGCAGAATTTATAATTTGAAAAATGTGATGGTACAGATTGTAAAGTCTATATTTTTTATCTAAAACCAACTGTATTTTTTTTACCATGTGAATCTACTTTAATTTTATTCAATTCTCATTGAATTTCATTAATATTTGAATAAGTTATGACCATTTTTGTGAGGGAAGATCTGAACCCTACCTAGGGTTTGCAGTTTTGGGAAAAATGCAATAACTTTCTTTTTCATCACTGGATATTCCTAAAAAATGGAGGAAAAGTCTATAACTATGTTCTCTTCAATCTTACTAGATTTATTGGCTTCATTAATTGTTTTGTGGAAGTTATTAATGATTGTTCGTTGCATTAAATTGTGGGCTTCCATAGTTATGTTTCCAATGTGATATAGAATGCCTAATAACATGTGTTATACAAAGATTGTTTTGAATTATTATTGAAGGTTTATGAGATGTGTTGTTGAATCCTCCTAGCTCTACATTATGACACCATTCATCTCGATGGGAGTAAAAAAAATGCTAACAAATCAGTGGTGAAAGCTAATAGTGAATTGCAGATATACACGAACCCGTTTCAGTCACATTCTGCTAACATGATTATTGATCCTACTAATTCTATTACTCAACCCGAGGCCTAAGTTAACATGGTCATGGTAACGTCTACTACTCTACCTGCACCCAATCGCTGAACATAATATTCACATCACAAGACTTACCCTTAAACAACAAGCCCTCTCCCCTCTACATTACTGCTCGCCTCAATGGTAACATTGTATGGAGGTCTTGGTAGACCCCACGAGCTGTGTGAATGCCATCACGAAGGAAACATTAGTATCAAATTCATTATAGAGGGAACAATATAAAGAAATTAAATCTACCATCCATACACATGACGGTGTGTGTCTCAAACCTTATGACTCGATTACCTTGTCCGTCCTAGTTGGACCTAGGGTTGTTGACATGATTTTCAATGTTATTCCAAAGTAAAATCTATTCAAGATGAAACTAGGCATACCTTGGCTATCTTCCATGAATGGAATCACCTTCATTGTTCACAAGTGTTTAAAATTGTCTAACGAAGGTGTCATGCATGTAGTGCATGACACTGGATAGCAACCCTTGGTGTCCTGCAATGGAGATCCATTGGATCACTTTTGGCCTACCCCAATTGTTCTGCTTCCTTCAAGAATGGACCTACTTTACAAAAATTATGTAAAGTATAAGACTAGGGGCAAGGGATAGCTGAAACTAACCCTTCTTGTGATACAATAGTTGATCACCTCATCCTCCTGAGAGGAGAAGGAGAAGTATGCACCGACCGCTCCCCCTTCTCAAAAGAGAGGAGAAGTCCATTTCAACTCCCTCTCCTTCCTGTAAAGGCAAAGAGAAGGTTTCCTTTCACCAGACTGCCTTGTCATCTCCCATTTCTTGGGAAGAGTACTGGATGAGTAAGCCTGGTGGCTATCCGCTAAGTCTAATGATACCTACTTGGCGTAGGCCAAAGCTCAAGATATTGGATCTCCCTAATGAATACCCCAAACTATGGTATTACTTATATGGCAGAAATAAAGGTTCTCGAAGGGAATTCAATCCACAGCCTCCTACCGCTCCTTCTCCTAAAGCAATGAATGGGAAGAGGCCCGCTATTGAGGCTCTTGAGTCAACTCCCCCTACTGCTCCTCAACCTATTTCTCCTACTCCCATTCAAGTATTTGTTCCTTTTTCGGAGATGGTCGTAGTGGACATTCCCATGGTTGATCAAGAGCCTTCTGATCCTTCGCAACCTCCACCCTCCAACTCAAAGAGTTGTAGAAACCACCTTGTGTGGAAACACAAGCACTGTTGAAAGGCTCTCTTGGCTGAGTAGGTCACTGGACAAAGGAAGGAGGAAGAGATGAACGCCCTTGCTTTAGGGCCTCTTGCAGTGTCATTCTCTTCCCTTCCTTATGCTTCTCTTTAGTCTAGTCCTGCACTACTTCTAATTTCTGCTACAAGCACGAATGTGCCTAACCCCAAGGGGGTACAGGTGTTCATCGCTCCTTCGGTGGAACCGCCTTTGCTAATGTCCATTCTGGACATCTAGACTTTACCAAATCCTATGGATATGATTAATACTTTGGTTGTATCCACTGCGGTTCTTTCCTCCTCTTCCTCCACACCTCTAGTCTCATCTATGGGGAGTTCATCTCCTTCGACGAAGCAAAACGTGGAGTGTGGTCCTTCTAGTAGTGAAGGACATAAGAGGAGGCCACCTTCTTCACAAAATCACTAACCCTAGCTCCACAAGAGCTCGGCGAAAAAGACCTTGCGAGGCCCTCTTCCTTGGCCCTTGTTTTAGGAGGGCCGAATGCTCCTCCTCTTAACATCCCACCACTGCAAGCTCATCCTCCTCCCCCCTACAATGATTTAGAGTGGGAAGTGGATGACCTCTTGTTCGATCAATGTTAGGAGGAGGCCTCTTCTTGATCTTGTGTGTGTGTGTTTTGTGATGTGTTCACCCGTGATTGTGCTATGTGTGTCTGGATGACCCTTGTCACCCCTATTGGTGCTTGGATACATGCGTGATTTTTGTGTTGTAAACCTTCTTCTATTTGTATCATCATTGTTCCATGTTTGTGCTTGAATTTTAATAAATTGGGGACAATGCAAAGCATTGGGGGAATTTAGCCTTCCCTTCCATCTTGACCCTTTTTTTTCTTTTTACTTTGACTTCTTGTGCATTCTTCACATGGTTTGATATAGTAGGGGGTTGATGATAGCTCATTTATATACTATTACTATACATACATACATACATACATATATATATATATATATTCATGAGCAATTCTGACCCCGAAATATTAGGCTACCCCTATGCCTTTGCTTGTGTTTTTCTCTTTTCTTTGCTTGAGTTGTCCCTTTCGTGTTTGACAACACCTTTCTTCAACATCTCAATTTTTAGAAAATTCATTCATTGCCAACAAATATTTTCTTGAAAATCTTCGCAAATCTTTCTTTAAAATCACATTCTCAACTTGGAACCCTAACGAAACTTGTTTCCTTTATCACAGGTTCATAAAGAAAGGACTTGAAACCCTTCCTATGAAGCGGGAACAACACTGACCTTCCTCTCATGTGGGGGCATATTCTTCCTTTTAAATTCCTTGATGAAGTGAACATCTTTCAAAAGGATCCCTTGATGATGGATTGATTTGAAAAAGAGAACATCTACTTTTGAACTGCGCATCCCTTGAGTGGACCCCTTCTTCACAATGCATTCCTTAGAGACCCCTTTGAAAGTATTTCAAATTGTCAATGGTCTACATGACTATCTTCCTACTTGCCTATGTGGCCGCTTCTTGACTCTATGGAATCCACTTTCCTAGGTTTCCTCCATGTGAGATATCTTGGGGTATACCTCCCTGTAAGACTGATAGCCTATAGAGCACTTCCTTTGAGCATCCTCCATGCAAGAGATCTTGGGGGTGGCTCCCCTATAGGTCTGCAGGCCTGTAGGACACTTTCTTGGGTTTCATCCATGTGAGAGATCTTGGGGGTTACCTTCCCTATAGGCCTACAGGTCTGTAAGGTGCTTCCTTGGCTATTCTTCATGCTAGAGATATTGAAGAATACCTTCCCTACATGTTTGTGGGTTTGTAGGGCACTTTCCTCACTTCCTCCATGTGAGAGATCTTGGGGGACGCTTCCCGAGTATCCTCCATGTGAGAGTTCTTGGGGGACACCTTCCTTGCAGGTTTGCAAGCCTGTAAGGAAGTTACTTCATGAGGATTCCTTCATTTGTGAGATCTTGGGGGTTTCCTCCTTGCAGGTCCACGGGTTTGTAAGACACTTTCTTTCTTCAACTTCATAGTTTGAAGAAGCTATGAAGTCCTTCACTTATCTTGTACCTTAAAGTTTGTCAGATCATGGTTTGCTTCCTCAACGGTTTAGGTATATATTTATAACCTTACTCCTTCCTTGATCTACTTTATTGAAGCACTCATTAGTACTCGTGCTCGCTAAAGTGGGGGAAAAATGTATAAGAGTGAATTTTCACCCCTTATGCTAATTCCCCTTTTTCCTTTTTCCACCTTGGAAAACCAAGTTCGAAGGCTTAATTACACATAAGCCCACTGCTTTCATTCCACTTGGCACCTATTTTGAGTAGCGACAGGGGAATTTTTGTCAATGAATCCCACATGGCACATAGACATTTGTGCGGCATGCTTATGTCCTTGGCAGATTCATGCGGTTGAACCTGCAGAGGCGTTACACTTCTCATTGACCTAGTCAAGTTGTAATGCCCTCTTCAACCAACCGACCTAAATATGGCCATTTTCTTCATCTCCTCTTCAAATTCCCTCCTCCTACATGCTTCAAAACTTCTTTTGGAATACCTTCAAGCAATATTCTTCACACTCTTGCACTAACTTCTAGCATTCTCAAGCGTTCTAGCAGCACTCTTGTACTCCATTTCAGCAACAACTTCACTCCATCACTTTAGTAGAGAAATTTTGGGACCACACCATTGTAGCAGAGGCTTGAGTACTCTCAATCTCTCCCCCATTATCCTTGAGTGCTTTTGGTGGAGGTGGTAAGCTTCCCTTTCCTCTCCTCTATTACTTGGTAGAGTAAGCACATTTACTTTTTTGTAGTGCTTTAGTGTTCTTCATTACATTATTTTCTTTATCTCACTTTCTTGGCTATCCATGGAGGTGGAAACACCTAAATAGGGGTCTAATCGAGGTAGGCCCCTAGAAAACCACTAAACATTTTTCCTCCTCTTTGTGTGTAGGTGAACGAGCTTTCAAGGAGTTAGCCAGTGAATGAGTTTCATTGTGAGATCATCCTTGCCACCCTAACTCTTGTATTTTTACTATATCACATTAGAGAGTATTTTGTTTACTTAATCATGTTATTTTGGCCCTTTAGTAGTAGTTAGTTGGGTCGTTAGTTTATTTTCCTAGGTTCAACCTTGTCTCTTTAGTTGTCTAGTCATATGAATGCCAGCACACTTGAGAGATGCCAGCGTGTCGCGTTATTGTCCCAGGACCACGCTTTTGTCCTCAGGTAGAGAGATTCCTGAGGCATAGCATTGAACCCAAAAACTGGCTTTCCTAGCCCCATCTTGCATTTTGGGTTTGTAGGGTGATTAAAGGACTTTATAATCCTCATCATTCTCATCTTGCATTCCCCAACATCTTGTTAACCTGAGGTAAGTTAGGGCAGCCTTCCGCTCTTGGCCCTCCATGACTTGGGGCCTTGAACATGGTTGGTCCCCCTCTCTTACAAATATATATTCATTTTTTTGTTTCATCATTTCTATTAAATACTTGGCATCAAGAAAATTCACCGTGAGCAATTCACCGCCATGAAAAATTCATCTTAAGGAAAATTCACCACCAAAAATTCACCGCCACAAAAAATTAATTGCAAACATTGTCATGGTGGTGAATTTTCCCACAGTAAATTGTTAAGGGTAAATTTTTGAATGATAAATTGTTGACAGTGAATTTTCCTAGAACCTAAATATCTACATCCCACATACCATAGATCTCCTTACTACAAATGGTGACGAGTGCAATTTAGTTATTTATCCCATTCACATACCTAGGAAAACCTATGGTGTCACCATCATTCCTATGTAACCACTCTTACTACCTTTTGACCTCCCATGCAAAATACAAATACCATTGTAAGTTGGGTGTGTTGGAGTAATAATTTCTCCCACCCAAAGACTAACATTAAATGTATATTCCAGAATGATCTACATTCTAAACAAGTGAAATCATTAATTACACTATGTATCCAAAACTTTCCCATTCTCTAGAAGCTTCTCGTGATAACTGAAACTCTTGGAAACTTCTAACTCCTCTATAAAAGAGGATTGATTTTTAAAGCATTTTGTAAGCAATACAAATCATACTGAGTTCTCTCCAGTGTTCTAGTGTTTGTGTCTATGTGTTTACTATGCTCTTTGGCTTTCAATAGGGTGCATGCTTAACTTCATTGTGCTCATACCCTCCCCAACATTCTATCGCCATGTTCTTAAGAATTGAATAATGCTAAACCCTAAAGGATTTTAGAAACCTTCATACCAAATCCCACAAACCTGCTTAAAATTAAAGGAGACAACCACGTAATCTCGTCACTTAAATTTTCTCAATTTTTTTCACACAATATTTCCTCATGTAATACAAATATATATATATATAGAGTGCCTTGAATGATTTACTTCAATACCTTGTATCAAGAATGCAAGGAAAAACCTATAGTCATTAAATCTATATGATGATATATATTTCCACGTTTGCGGAAAAGATAAATATTAATTAAATATTGATTAATCTTATAAATATTATAATCTTTGTGATGATATATATTTCCATGTTTGCGGAGAGATATCTATTGCCTGAATATTGATTAATCTCTACAATTAGGAGAGATATTGGGAGAGGGACAAACATGAGTTTCATGATTACTTGAAGAATGAAGATTAGGTAAAGTAACATTAATAAATGTATCAATGATTCTATTATGTTCCATCATGATGTTCTCATATGTAGAAAAAATATTGATCGGTCAAAGGCCAATGTATATCCCTTTTGATGGCATGGAATGGGCTTCATAACAACACCCCAATTTTTTTTAGACAAGCCATATTTTTCTATATCAAAACTAGACTTTTGATAATGAAAAAGATTGTTATTGTTCTTTTTTTAGGGGTAATGCAATGAATTAAAAGTAAATTAGGGCCAAACTAGCAATGCACAACAAAATTAGACAATTTTCAGAACAAACATCCAAAATAGAAACCAGATTGGAATAGAGACCATAGACAAGGATTTGCGTAGAATATTTTAGGCCAAAAGGACTAGATAGGGGCACTAAGTGCCCTAGACTAGAGAAAAATCTTTATCAATTTAAAAATTTTGAAACTAACTATAGTGTATGAGGGTCTAATATTAAACAAGTTTAGTTTTGGATGCAAACAAATTTTTGGAAATATGTAAAAACCTATTTTTGTATGTGAAACACACACATGCATAAAAAAATAATTTTTAAAGAAATTTAATATGATCAAATAATGATTTTGAGAATTTAAAGTATTTAAATTGTCTAAATTTGTCTCAAAAAATGCACAAAAGGTCTTTTTTATCTTTCAAAATAAAAACCCTATGTAATTATTTACTTTTTAATGCACTTTACTAAAATATGCATGCAATTATGGAAAATAAAATTATCCTATGATTACAGTCAAATTTCATAATAAAATAATTTAAATCTAAGCCCTAAACAAGGAAAGGTTAGATATGAAACTATGTAATTTAATTCAAAATATTTGCACTTTTTTATTTTAATGTATAATGATCAAAGAATGTTAATGCATAGTTTTGAAAATGAAACAATTTCAAATCAATAACAAGACCTTCAAAGAACCTAGGTTTTGAATAATTTTTTCAGAGTTTATGTTGTAAAAATAAAAAAAATGCAAGTGTAGTATATGTCGAGTTCACCAAAATGTAAAGTAAGAAAAGTAACCCTAGATCCAACTAGGATTAGCTTCTTTTCACTTGACTTCACATTTGGACACAAAACCAACTAAGGTTTTATGATTTTCTTGTTGCCACAATGGAAATCCAACCTCTTGGGGTTTGTGTCCTTTTGATTTGTGAGGATGATAAATTTGATATATGTTTTAATAAACCTATTTGGCATATAACCCTAAATATAAAAATGCAATTTATCGCACAGATGAAAAACAAAAAAACTACAAAACAACTTCAAATTTGAAATTGAGATATACAAAGGAACTTGTGATTGAAATATGAGGTTGAACTGTAGGGACAAGGGTATTGGGTTTTTTGAAATAAACAAGAAAACTAAGAGGGGGGTGAATCATTTGTACCCAATTTAAATCTTCAAAACCCTATATAATAATCAAAACCACATGCATTCATTACACCCTTATTTTTTTAGTATGATTAAACATGGAATGTACATAACATAAACTAAAATCACAACACCATACACAAGAGAACACAAGATTATTGTAGAAAAACAAATGAGGGAAAAACCATGGTGAATATTAGCTCACAATATAAGTAATTGCAAAATCGATACAAGGGCTCACTGTCAGAATAGGACACACTTCCCAAAAGACTCACAGCCAAGGCTCACTTCCAAAGAAAGAAATATTAGAAGATATAAGAAGAATGTTACACAAAGAAAACTTCTCAATGCAACAAGGAAATCCACCACAATGCTCGCACACTTTCACAACCTTTCTTGAATGATTTTGGATGCCTTCAGCTTAGTGCCTTCAGGAACCCTAATACTGAAATTCACACTTCTCTACTCAAATTTGCATTGATCTTACATATATCTTGCTTCACATTTCATTCATTCCTTAACTTACAACAACACCACACTTATTTATATCAACCTCAACCTCAAAATCCTTCTTCAATGTCAACAACTAGTTGGTATACATATAAATTAAAAATAGGTCGGCACCTAAACATTCCCACAGTGGATAGGAATGAATGTGACCTACATAAATTCTTAATTAGGACCCAAATAGATCCCAACACACCTCAACATGCTTTCATAAGCTCACATGTAGTGTTAAGCACAAGGCTAGCCAACACCAATGTAAAACACCATAAACATTAAGTACAAGCTTCCTCAAGTCAATCCACAAACCAAAATTTTCAGACAACATAATTAATTTGAATATGATCTAGAGTAATTCATGGACTAATTTAGATTCATCAAACACTTCATCAACCTCACATCATTTAAATACTTTAACTCAGAACAACTGGTAACCCTCACTTGCATACTGATAAATGAAACTCACTCTGTACTACATCAAATCAAGTAAAACCTTGAATAGAAAGATACAAGCATTATAAACATCTTCCCGAGTCCACACAACTTGAATCCAAACAACAAAGAAATTCAGAGAAAATACATTTCTCCCAGTCCATAGAAAACATCTCCAAATAACTGGTTCACACACTAGTGAAAATATCTCACACTGTACAATGATCCAGAAACCAAAAATTTGAATATATAAACCTCTAACAACCTTGAATAACCTATAAGATCCACATAGGAATAACATCAACATAGAAGAAATGTGGAGCATAATACTAGGGCATACTACGAACACTTACGCAACACAATTTAGTTTGTTTTATCAAATTTCCTCAAAAGCACTGGGAAACCAAGTACCAGAGACAATGGCTCAACTTATTTCATTATTCCAACTCATCTTCAGACACTACAACAAAAAGATAGTTCCATGTACTCACAATGTTTCCTCAAGGTTTCAACTGCACATGCACAACTTGTTTTCCTCAATTTCCCAATTTTCTCAATATCCTCAACATCTATATCTCATAGTTGACATCAATGACAACACCAATCAGTAGAATTCCTATTAACATCAATGAAAACACCTTCATACTTATAAAAATTCCCCCCTTTGTCATTGATGGCAACACAAGATGCAAAAATCCACCAAAGACAACACACTCCTTTTTCTTTTAGATTAGATATCCTACACAACATTCCTAAACTCTCTCCCCCTTACAGGAGTCTCTCTCCCTTTGATAATAATGATTATACAACATACACAACATTCTCTTCTTTTTCACATGATTTTCTCTCCCCCTTTGACATCAATGGAAAACGAAAAAAATTACATTATTCTCCCCCTTTGACACTAGACCAAGAAACTTGCTCTGAACACTCCCCCTTAGGAGTATACCCAAACAAATTAGTAACTCAATGACAACACATAACACTACCTACTCCCCCTAAGAGGTAGCCACCAACATCAGTCTAGACAAGAGATAGATCCATAGATCCAATGGAATGATGCATCTCCATATGCATCTAGTTCAAACAAGGAGGGGTGGTAACCGCCAACTTTTCTCGAAGATACTCAAAATTATCCTTAGGAACCTTAGTAAATATATTAGAAATTTGATCCTTTGTAGGAACATACTCAAGCTTCACTTCATTCTCCATAACCTTTTATCTCAAAAAGTGATACCTAATAGATATATGCTTTGTCCTTGAGTGTATAATTAGATTCTTTGAAATGTTAATTGCATTTGTGTTATCATAGAAGATAGAAATAGGCTCATCATATACAACTTTGATATCCTTCAATGTTTATCTCATCCATAATACCTATGTATAGCATGATGTTGTTGTAATATACTTAGCCTCTGCAATGGATAAGGAAATTGAATCATGCTTCTTGCTCAACCATGACACCAATCTACATCCAAGAAAGAATGCACCACCACTTGTACTTTTCTTTTCATCAACACAACCATCCCAATCTACATCTATATAAGCACTTAATGTGAAATCAATATCCTTAGGATACCATAGGCCATAATTTGGAGTTCCTCTTAAGTATCTGAATATCCTCTTCATAGCTACAACATGTGTTTTTTTTAGGATCTTAAAATCTAGCTACAAGAAAAACTATAGGCATGATATCAAATCTAGTAGCAGTTAGATATAGTAGTCCACCAACCATGGATATATACTTGCTCTGATCAACCTTAGGTGAATCATCATCGTGTCTTAGTTTACTTCCAGTCACCATAAGAGTACATACTGGTTTGGAGTCATCCATTCCAAACTTCTTCAACATCTCTTTGACATATTTAGACTATGAAATTAAAATCCCTTTATTTGTTTGATTGATTTGTAGCCTAAGAAACAAAATCATATCCCCAAACATTGACATCTCAAACTCTTTCTACATTTCCTCTGCAAAATTTTTACACATATCCTCATTTACACGAAAGATAATATCATCCATAGATACTACTACAATCACTGATTTAGGTTCAACTTTAGAAAGTAGACACATATTTACCTTAACTTCAGCATCTTTGCTTCTTGTCAGTACACTTTTCCTCTTATCTCTAATGATTTGATCTTCAAAATGATTCTTTTGCACATACTTAGGAGTTTTAGGGGTTATCTCCTAAGCTTCTTCCTCTTCATTCTAAACTTCTTGTTCATCAACCTTTTCTTCCTCAACTTATCTACAATCAAGTTCATCTAACACATATCCATCTACTACAATTAAATTCTGCAAGTTTTCATCAACTTTAACATTTTCACTTTCAACTATATTTCTTAGACTTTTGTTGTAGCATCTATAAGCTTTAATTCTAAAAGAATATCCAAGGAAGATACCTTTATTAGAACTTGCATCAAACTTTCCTAAGTTCTCTTCTTCTCTTTTGATGTAGCATTTTCTTCCAAACACTCTAAAGTACTTCATAGTAGGTATCCTTTCATACCATATTTCATAAGGAGTCTTTGTGTTAGCTTTTTCTTGAAATATCTTCTCTCTAGTAGATTTTTGGTATATTTTCCTATTTCATCATAGTCCTTGCATCTTCTTGAATAGTCTAGTTTTTCCTTTCAACAACTCCATTCTTCTGAGGAGTTCTAGGGGAATAAAAATTCCTCTGTATTCCATGAATTTCACAAAACATGTTAAACGCATTGGAGATGAATTCACCACCTCTGTTAGACCTTAAAAAAATTATTTTCAAATACATTCCATTCTCAACCATAGCTTTAAATGCCTTGAATTTATCTAATGTATTGATTTTTTCTCTAAGAAAAGTAACCCATGTCATTCTAGAATAATCATCAATCAAAAGTATAAAGTACTTGTCACCTTCTAGACTTCTCACCCTTGTAGGACTAAAAAGATCTATATGTACTAATTCCAGTAGTTTGGTAGTAAATTGTTCCTTTCCCTTGAAACTACTCCTTGTTTGTTTTCCAAATTGACAACTTTCACAAACATCATTGATAGGCTTTGTGATTTTAGGTAAATTTCCTACTACATGAATTGAACTAATCCTTGCCAAATTATCAAAGTTCATGTAACACATCCTCTAGTGCCATAACCAACTATCATTAATCTGAGACATAAAGCAATGACCATCAACACCCTTAAGCTGATAGATGTTTCCATCTATTCTCTTACTAATAGCAATCACAATTTCAAATCCTTTTCTAATCTTGCATGTTTCATCCTTAAACACAAGATTGTATCCTTTGCTACACATATTTCTAACACTCAAAAGGTTATTCCTTAAACCCTTAACATAGTAAACATTGTCAGTGTTATGCTTGCCATCAAAACTAATTGAACCTATTCCAAAAATATTAGCTCCTAAGTCATCTCCAAATTTAACTAATCCTCCAACATACTTTTCAAGTTTAATAAACTTACTTTTGTCTTTGGTCATATGATTAGAGCATCCACTATCAATAACCCAGTAATTCTTATCCTCTTTGATATGAAAATTAGATACCAAAGTACCTTCAACCTTATCCTTTATCTTTGAAATACTTTCCTTCACACAACTTTTAGGGTTAGCAAAATCAAAATTTTCTTTTATAGCCAAAAACAAGCATTCATCATCATCAAAATCTCCATAATCGAATTCATTATCAAAAATACCAGCATCTTCTCTCACATAGTAAGGTCTATTAATCATTTTTACTTTATTTTCCATGTTACTATTGTTTAGAGATCATTTTGGAAATCTTGAAGCATAATGACCTATATCACCACAACTAAAACATTTGAAAGGTGATTTACCTTTGTACTTACTGATGCCCTTTTTCATCTTCCTCACAAATTTAGCTTCCAAATCATCAAGATCTTCTTCACCTGAATCTTCAACCTTATCTAATTTGTAAGGAAAGCTAAGGTGCAGAAACAACTCTCCTAACGTCAAAACCTCAGGGAAGAATGTAGAGACTCTTTTAAATTTTACAATTACAGTCCAATTAAGATGCACTTGAAAGCAATAATAGAAACAGAGTAATTGAAAAACACATATGAACACCAGATTTATGTGGGAAAAACCTAATGGGAGAAAAACCCACCACACCAAGAGAAGTCACTTTGTATTACAGTAATGGAGATTACATGCAGAGATCAAACTTATCTTTCTAATGTCAGTTTACAGCAGCTTTCACAATGATCAACCTTGTTACAGAACATTCACGTTACAATCTTCTCAGAATAGAATTCACACTGATACACATTGAATAATTCATCAAACATCCATTCATTGAACTAATCATCCAACCATCGAACCAGACAACATCAACAACTGTAGAGTAAATCCATTCACTTCCAATCTGTCGATCTTCCTCTTAGTAACAGCCACAATAGTTCAACAACTAGCGGTTCCCATTCGGCTCCCTGATTGATCGAACACAAGCCACGTAGGATGGTCTTCACTCGATCAAAGCGTTCAACCTATGTTGGCATGTTGGTGAGACACTAACCATGTCTCCCTAATGCCAACAAAGCTAGCATTCGATATCACCAAGAGTCAACACTATTGGCAAGAGGTTCTACCAAGTTCAGAAAGTTATCGCTAGGCTTTGCCTTGTCGCCAAGACCTCATACCGATGATCATCACGTGTATCGCTATCGCCAAAAATTATCACTATTGGTGAAACATCATACCGAAGCTCCAAAGTCACATAGACAAAAGAATTCCATTTGGTGAGACAATCATCTTTTGCCAAGACATCACACCGATGTTCACAAAGTATTTAAAGTGTTCAATAGTCGGCAAGAATTATCATCCTTCGTTGAGAGATCATACTGAGTTCTTTATGTTACTTTGAAGTCTATACTGTCAGTCAGACACACCAACTACCACCAAGAGTTTTTCTTGAGTGTTCAAGTCACCCCGATGTCTCCAGGATAAAGCTATCGACGAGACATCCATATTGGGAAGACTTCTTACCCAGCCACCATATGTTACTCTGATGACTCCATGTGTAACACCCTATCGGTGAGACTTTGGCTATCGCTGGGACTTCACACCGAAGCAAGCCTTTCGGCCAAGGGTCTCCCTGATATATGATAAAAATGGCCTGTTGGCCAGAGGTCTCCACTCGGTAGAGGGTTACAATGACTACTACAAGTCACAGTGATAGGATCCTTCGGCATGACTGAAACATTGTCTCGGTGACCTGTACAAACCACAAGGTCCAAAGTTGCTAGTCGGCTAGACTCAAAGCATGTCACACCGACTTGGCTCTCTTAAAGGTTTCAACCTGTAGGATTGAGGCATATATTTCCAACAATCTCCCACTTGACAAAGATCACACAGGCACCTCCAGAGCACAACAAAACTTACTGAAAAACATGGGCACTGAGGCCCATCGAATCGGCACACCACCTGAACTTGTTTGTGCTCACTGGCTTTGTCAATGCATCTACAACATTCTCGAGAGTATCAACCTTTTCCAAAATGACCTTTCCATCCTCCACCATATCTCATACAAAATGGTACTATACATCTATATGTTTCGTCTCGGCATGGAAAGTAGGATTCTTTGCCAGACAAATTGCACTCTGACTGTCACAAAAAATAGTTATTTTCCTTGCATCAAAACCAATGTTAGAACACAAATGTTTTAACCAAACTACTTCTTTACAAGCATGTGTAGCTGCCATGTATTCAGCCTCTATAGTGGAAAAAGCGACTACATCCTACCGCTTACTCATCCAACTCATTGCACCACCATTCATCATGAAAATGTATCCACTGGTGGACCTCCTATTGTCAATGTCCCCTGCCCAATCAGAATCCACATAAACTTGAATACTAAGAATTCTCTGTGATTCAACCAAGTTCCCATGGTAACACAGAGCAAATTATGAAGTGCCCTTCAAATATTTGAAAACTCTCTTCATAGCACCCTAATGTGTCCTTCCAGGATTAGCCATAAACCGACTAAGTACTCCCACTACTTGGGCAATGTCTGGCCTTATACAGACCATTGCATACATAAGACTACCAACCGCACTAGCATAGGGTACACTGGTCATGTCCTCCATCTTAGTAGGATATTTTGGACAGTCTTGAATAGATAGCTTCATTTCGTGCAAGATTGGAACAACTAGCTGCTTGCAACCATTCATGCAAAATCTCTCTAGAACAGTCTTGATATACTTACTCTAACTGAGCCAAAGTTTTCTACTATTCCTATCCCTAGTTATTTCCATCCTCAGAATATACCTTGTTGCACCAAGATCTTTCATTTCGAACTTAGCAAACAACTGAGACTTAAGATCATAAATCATCAACTTACTATTGCCTATGAATAACATATCATCAACATAGAGAGCAATAATAAGCACTCAATCACTTTCAGCTTTATAATACACACAATGATCAGATTTTTATCTTACAAATCCCAAAGACAATTTACAAAAGTATCAAACTTCTGGTACCACGTCCTAGGTGACTGTTTTAACCCATACAGAGACTTTTTTAACTTGCAAACCAGTTTTTCTTTACCTTTCTCCACAAAGTGCTCAGGCTGGGACATATAGATTTCTTTTTCAAGATCACCATAACCAACCTTGCCTTGTACTTTTCCACACTGCCATCCAGACCTATTTTCTTCTTAAATACCCATTTGCAGCCCATAGCTTTTCTGCCTTCAGGCAAGGGCACCAAACTCTAGGTATCATTCTTTTCTAATGATGCCATTTCTTCATTCATGGCTTCCAACCAAGAGTCTGAATCAGACATTTTAAATGCCTCTTTTACAGTCCTAGGCTCATTAGTGCTAGAAATCAAAGCATACGCACAAGTAGAATCTATCAAAGAGAACCCATACCTATCAGGTTGTTTTATTTCACGAGTTGACCTCCTCACTTGCTGAGGCTGAGGTTGTTCTTCTTCTTCTGAACTTTCAGAACTGCTTGAGCTCTCCTCAATTTTAGGTACATTTTGAATTTTCAATTCCTCTTTCTCTAGTGTTGGAGGAATTCCAACTACATCCTTCTTGTTTTCATACTTTGTCTCTGACTGCAGATCCAAGGTAGAAGGCTTCAACTCATGAAAGATAACACTTCTACTATACAAAACCTTCTCCGTATCAGGATTCCAAAGCTTGTATCCTTTTATGCCAACACTATAGCCAATAAAAATACATTTGAGAACCTTGTTCTCCAACTTAGATCTTTTCTCATACAACACATATGCATATGCCTCACAGCCAAAAAAATGAATGTGTCTTAGAGAGGGCTTCTTACCAGACCACGCTTCCAAAGGTGTTTTCTCAACAAGAGCAAAATTTTGGAGAACGATTTATCAAGTAACAAGCAGTAGCAACAGCCTTAGCCCAAAACTTCTCCTCCAAGCCAACACTACTTAGCATACTTCGTGCTCTCTCCATCACCGTTCTATTGAACCTTTTTGCAACTCCATTTTGCTGTGGAGTATAAGGTGTAGTCTTATGTCTCTTAATCCCATGGTCTTTATAGTACCTCTCAAAATAATTAGAACAAAATTCACTGCCATTATCAGTCCTTAAACATTTTTTTTTCTTCCAAATTTAATTTTCTGCAAGGTTCTTAAATTCCTTAAACCGACCGAACACTTCATTTACTTTTCAGAAAATAAACAAATGCTCTTCTTGAATAATCATCAATAAATGATACATAGTACCCTCGAATTAGACAAAGAAGGAACATTCACCGACCAAATACATCGAATGAATATAATCTAGCAAACCAGAAGATTTATGAGGACTAGAATAAAAAGAAACACGGTGTTGTTTTCCATATATACAGTGTTCACATAATTCAAATTCAAGGTTACAATCTTCAAGCCCCTCAACCAGGTTTTTATTATTCAAGGTTTTTAAACCTTTCTCACCAATGTGACCTAGCCTATGATGCCAGAGCATAGTCTTTTCTACTGGAAGTTTAACTTCCATAGAGTTTACACAATTAGGAACCTTTCCCTCTTTACCTCCATGAGTAGCTTTTTGTGACTTTACAGAGACACTGTTACATTGAACAACATGTGCGTCCAGCTTGTACAAGGTACCAATACGAGCACCCCTTGCTAGCACCATTGAGCCTCTAGTCATCTTGCAGCCATTTCTAGAGAAGGTGACTTGCACTCCAATATCATTCAGCTTACTGACAAACAATAGATTTTGAGCCAAACTTGGTATATGCATCACATCCTTGATTCCCTTCACTCTTCCATCAGGGAATTGGATTCTAACTCTTCCACGGCCAACAATCTCCAAAGTTGAATCACTTGCTAAATACACCTTTCCACCATCGTATTCTTCATACTTTGTAAACTAATCTCTATGAGATGTCATGTGGAAAGATGCTCCATAATCAATCAGCCAAACATCATCTGATGCCTACGTAGCCAAGGCTACAATGAAGGCATCTGCATCACTCTAAGGAGAATAATTATTGGAAGAGCCCTTCTTCTTCTTTTTCTCCTCTCTACAATCCTTTTGTACATGACCAGGTTGCCCATAATTCCAGCACTTCACCTTGGACTTCTTGCCAGGAGACTTTGATCTCCCTTCTGATTTGGATTTGGATTTCTTGTCCTTCTTCTTGCCTTTCTCTTTCAATCTTCCTCTAACAACAAGAGCCTCCTTCACCATCTCAAAATATTTCCTTCTCATCTCTTCTGATAACAAAGAAGCAACAACATTTTCCATCTTGAAATTGGATTTTGTACTCCCAATAGCCATTACCAGGTGATCCTAAGAGTCTGGCAAAGAACACAATAAAAGCATACAACAATCCTCTTCATTAGTCTTCATACCAACAGATGTTAACTGTGCAATAGCATGTTGAATGTGTTCAAATGATTAGCTACAGACCCTCCTTCCTGCATTCTCAAAGTGTACAGCTTCTTCCTCAAGAATAGTTTATTCACTAAGGACTTTCCTTGATAAATAGATGCCAGTCTGTTCCACAAAGAAGATGCAGTCTTCTCTTCATGCACATTCAAAAGAATGGAGTCTACCAAACAGAGCCTTATCAACCCCTTAGGCTTTCTATCTACAAGGTCCCAATCCTCTTGCTTCATGCCTGTAGGTTTAGTTCCAGACACAACAATCCAAAGATCATGATCCACTAACAGATCTTCCATTTTGAGTTTCCACAACTCAAAATTGCTGCCATTGAATTTCTCTATTTCAATATTTCTTGACATGCTAGCCATCTCAATCTATAATTTCAATTAACAAACTTCTACAAGACTCCCACTGAATAGAATTGACTCAAAAACCCAATGTACCCACAAGGATAACACAACTGGCCAAGCTCTCATACCACTTGTAAGGAAAGCTAAGGTGCAGAAACAACTCTCCTAACGTCAAAACCTCAGGGAAGAATGCAGAGACTCTTTTAAATTTTACAATTATAGTCCAATTAAGATGCACTTGAAAGCAATAAAAGAAACATAGTAATTGACAAACACATATGAACACTAGATTTACATGGGAAAACCCTTACAAGAGAAAAACCCACCACACCAAGAGAAGTCACTTTGTATTACAGTAATGGAGATTACATACATAGATCAAACTTATCTTTCTAATGTTAGTTTATAGCAGCTTTCACAATGATCAACCTTGCTACAGAACATTCATGTTACAGTCTTCTCAGAATAGAATTCACACTCATACACATTGAACAATTCATCAAACATCCATTTGTCGAACTAATCATCCAATCATCGAACCAAACAACATCAACAACTGCAGATTAAATTCATTCACTTCCAATCTGTCAATCTTCCTCTTAGTAATGGCCGCAATAGTTCAACTACTAGCAATTCCCATTCGGCTCCCTGATTGATCGAACATAAGCCAAGTAGGATGGTCTTCACTCGGTCAAAGCGTTCAACCTATGTTGGAATGTTGGTGTGACACTAACCATGTCTCCCTGATGCCAACAAAGCCAACATTCGATATCGCCAAGAGTCAACACTATCGGAAAGAGGTTCTACCGAGTTCAGAAAATTATCGCTCAGGCTTTGCCTTGTCACCAAGACCTCATACCAATGATCTTCACGTGTATCGCTATCACCAAGACTTATCACTATTAGTGAAACATGATACCGAAGCTCCAAAGTCACATAGACAATAGAACTCCATTCGGTGAGACAATCGTCTTTCGCCAAGACATCACACCGATGTTCACAAAGTATTCAAAGTGTTCAACAGTCGGCAAGACTTATCGTCCTTCGCTGAGAGATCATACTGAGTTCTTTATGTTACTCCAAAGTGTATACCATTGGTGAGACACACCAACTGTCACCAAGAGTTCTTCCCGGGTGTTCAAGTCACCTCGATGTCTCCAGGATAAAGCTATCGGTGAGACATCCATATCGGTAAGACTTCTTATCAAGCCACAATATGTTACTCCGATGACTCCATGTGTAACACCCTGTCGGCGAGACTTTGGCTATTGCTGGGACTTCACACCGAAGCAAGCCTTTCAGCCAAGGGTCTCCCCAATATACGATAAGAATGGCTTGTCAGCCAGAGGTCTCCACTTGGTAGAGGGTTACAACAACTGCCACAAGTCACAACGATAGGCTCCTTCAGGATGACTAAAATATTGTCTCGGCGACCTATAAAAACCACAAGGTCCAAAGCTGCTAGTTGGCCAGACTCAAAGCATGTCACACCGAATTGGATCTCTTAGAGGTTTTAGCCTGTGGGATTGAGGCATATATTTCCAACATAATTTACTAGCCTTGAACATAGTCTCTACTTTTGTACCTTTCTTCAATTTTCTCATTTCAAATGTGGTTAGAGTACCAATCAACTGATCTTTGGAATAATTGTCAAAATCAACAGTTTCCTCAATAGAAGATACCATATATTCTTTAACTATTGCATTAAGACCTCTCATAACACTTACCAAATCATCAACTCTTTGTATGCAGCCTTCAATTGTTTCATCTTTAGACATATGCATCATTTCAAACTATGCCTTCAAGTTTTGTAACTTTGTTTATTTAACCTTTGGATCTCCTTCATAAATGCTTTCTAGCTTATCCCAAACTTCTTTAGTAGTTTTCAAACTCATAACTTTAACTAATTCAATATTTGAAAGACTATTCACAATAATAAATATTACCTTAGCATTGGTCTCATGTGCCTTGATTTTTGCATTTTTACTTGGACCATTCAGAGGTGGAGTATATGTAGTCTAATAAGACTTCTCAATATCATATCCCTAAGCAGACAGATATCCTTCCATCTTTATCCTCTAGAATGCATAATTTGAGCCATTGAGTCTAGGATATTCTAAAGCAATCTTGTTTTCCATATTGCATCTACCTTAAGTAGTTAAGCTCTTATCCAAGGAACCTTGCTTTGATACCAATTTTTGAAATGAACAAGAAAACTAAGATGGGGAGAATAAGTTGTAGAAAATTAAACCTTCAAAACCCTCTACAATAATCAGGTCCACATACATTTATTAAACCCTTATTATGTTAGTATTATTAAGCATGGAATGCACATAAAAAAAAACTGAAATCACAACACAATACACAAGAGAATGCCAAATTTATGTGGAAAACCAAAAGAGGGAAAAACCATGATGAGGATTAGCTCACAAGATAAGTAATTACAAAAACAATACAAGGGCTAATTGCCAAAATAAGACATATTGTCCAAAAGGTTCACAACCAGGGCTCACTGCCATAGAAATAATAAAAAGAAGATAGAAGAATAATGTTACACATAGAACACTTCTCAATGCAACAAGGAAATCCACCACAATGCTCACACACTTTCACAACCTTTCTTGAATGATTTTGGATGCCTTCAACTCACTGCCTTTAGGAACCCTAACATTGAAATTCACATTGCTCTGCTCAAATTTGCATCACACACTTTACTCACATTGATCTTACATCTATCTTGCTTCACATTTCATTCATTCCTTAACTCACAACAACACCACACTTATTTATATCAACCTCAACCTCAAAAACCTTCTTCAATGTCGGCAACTAGCCATTATACATATAAATTCAAAATAGGTTGAAACCTAAACATTCCCATGATGGATAGGAATGAATGTGACCTACATAAATCCTTAATTAGGACTCAAATAGATCCCAACACACCTCAAAATTCTTTCATAAGCTTGCATGTAGTGTTAAACACAAGGTCAACCAACACCTATGTAAAACACCATAAACCTTAAGTACATGCTTCCTCAAATCAATCCACAAGCTGAAACATTTAAGAAAACATAATTCATTCGAACATGATCTAGAGTAATCTAAGAACTACTTGAGATTCATCAAACACTTCATCAACTTTGCATCATTCAAATACTTGAACTCATAACAACTAGTAACCCTCACTTGTATAACTATAAATGAAACTTGTTCTGTACTACATCAAATCAAGTAAAACCTTGAATACAAAAAGATACAATAATTATAAACATCTTCCCAAGTTTGCACAACCTAAAGCCAAACAACGAAGAAATGCAGAGTAAATATATTTGTCACAAGCCCCAAAAACATTTCTGAACAACTAGTTCACACATTGGTGAAAATATCTCACATTGTATAATGATCCAGAAACCCAAATTTTTAATATAGCAACCTATGACAACCTTGAATAACCTGTAAGATCCACATAGAAATAGCATGAACATAGAAGAAACACATAGCATAATACAAGGGTATACTATGAACAATTGCACAACACAGTTTACTCTATTTATCAAATTTCCTCAAAAGCACTTGGAAACCAAGTACCAAAGACAATAGCTCAACTCATTTCATTATGCCAACTCATCTTCAGATGCTACAACAAAAAGATATCTGCTCCATGTACCCACAACATTTCCTCAAGGTCTCAACTACACATGCACAACGTATTTTCCTCAATTTCCCAATTTTCTCAATATCATCATCTTTATCTCATAGTTGACATCAATGAAACCACTACTTAATAGAATTCTTGTTGACATCAATGACAACACCTTCATACTTGTAATAGGGTTCCCTAGGCTAGGATGCTTCTTTTTTGGATATGAAAACTTTGAGTTGTGGGTTACGATCTACTTTGTATCTTTTGTAGTTGTCTCCCATTTAAACTCTAAATCTAACCTACACACATGAAAAGAGGGGAAAATTTTGTGCTTTATAGGGGATTTCCAAAGTAAAACCCCATTTTTATATTTTTACCTCCACATATAGCAAATGATGATGATTAAGAGGGCATACCCCATGTTATGCAAAGGCCAAAAGAACAATAATTGACTAAAATGATAAATGATAAATGACAATGTTCCCTTGATGTGAAATCCTTGATGAAGTGATGTCACACCACAAGTTGCCACACATGTTGATTGATAAATTCCTTGATTTATTGATAGACCTGCAAGAGGTTAGTTTATAAAACATAATATATTGATGTAGTTGGGATGTAGAGGATAACTTGAAATACATATTCATAATTTCGCATGATTGATCATAATGGATTCTTGCACATAATTGTTTCCTTCTTCTTGATGTCTTTCAAGCTTGAACTTTATTGATGAAATTTTTGTATTAATGTTGTTAATTGTGCCCTTGAATTACCTTGACTAATTTTAGGATCTTCAATTTGCTTAATAGATTTTCTAGGATTAAAATGATGAAAATGACTTGTATTTATGTGCAATTTTTATAATTTAGCAAAAACCAAATACTGATAGCCAACAAATAAAATTAAGTTTTTAAATGTTAAAATGTTGACACTAACATATTCAAAATTGGTCCAAAATAGGCTAGAAAAAAGCATTGGGCACCCTAGTCCAAACTTGTTCATAATTAGGTCCAAGCACAAAGGGGGAGTTCAACCTAGTGTGAAATTGTCAATGGTGACAGTTTCTATTGCTGCAAAAAAAATCAAGATTCTATAGGTTTTCAAGCTAAGTTGTAGAAGGAAAATTCCCTTAAATTTATTGTTTATATGCTCATAAAGCTCTAAGTCCTTGTCTGATAGAGACAATACTTCCCTATGTAAATAAGACTACCTTGGTGAACTCAAAAAGTAGACAAGACTACCTAGTAGACCATCATTGTCCATTTTCAAACCTAAAATAGTGAATTATCAGCCCAAATTAGTATAATGGGTATATCAAATTCTCTCAAAGCCACAAGTGAAATTTCTCCAACTTTGCATTTCTATTTCATTTTTCATTCAAAAAAAGGTATCAATGTCTTCATTGGGTTTTTATGGCTAATTTTTATGTTAGGAGATAAAATATCTTTGGTCGCCTCTTATCCATATCTACTTCATGTCCTTCCTATTTTAAGACACTGCCAATATACTTGTAAGGCTTTATATCTCTATCTATTGCCTAGACAAGGCCACCCCTTAGACATTATCTATGTGATGGTTGTTAGGAGAGGAAATTTCCTACCTACAATTAATTTGGATGAATGATTAACATACACTTATATTTGAACAATTTCAAATTTCATCAAGGAGTACACAGTAAAAATCTCAACAACTTTCATAAAATCAACAACTAAATCTAGGTGCATCTTATCCCTTTTTTTTGTTTTGTCACATTTTAA
Source organism: Sequoia sempervirens (assembly GCA_007258455.2). NCBI lineage: Eukaryota > Viridiplantae > Streptophyta > Pinopsida > Cupressales > Cupressaceae > Sequoia > Sequoia sempervirens. The sequence goes on along the minus strand of VDFB02000007.1, from coordinate 123,642,597 downwards.
CATAGCCATTTTAATTTTTTTAATAATATGTGCACTCAATTAACATATTTTGGGTTAATAATTAATCACATTATCCATAAAAAATCGTTCTTTTGAAAGTTGGCATAGGGATTTCCAAATAAGATCTCATGTCCTCTTTATTGTTAGTGTATGTCCTTTGCTACTTTAAAGTAATTTCTCACAACATGGTGTTTAGCAATTTCTTGAGGGCATACATTGCATTATTTTTTGCTTGATTTCATTTACATTTTTCCATGTTCCTTGATGTGGTTTTCTTACTTCATATGATGTGTTTTTCTTTGTGTGGTGACATTGGGAGTAATGTCCTTCAAGAGCTTGTTCCATCTTAGCATATTACATTCATCTTAGTGGTGATGCGACACACTACATTCCCTAAGTTGTGAATCTTTTATCCTTTTATTGGTCCTCTCTTGGAGACATTAGGAACAATTTACCCTAATATTAAGACCTCACATGAACTAAGCAAGATCCCTTCAAACATCCACAATGCATTGGATGGCCAATCGAAGCTTGATCTGTTGCATTTTTTTTCCTTTCTCTTTTTTTCTATCTTTGATGGTGTATGTTGGTGATCTGGTTATGGCTTCATATATCATCCACGAGTGTGTTCCTTTGTGCCTATGTTGGTTTGTCACAGGATCTTGATCCCAGTGGCTTGGCCACCCTCTTGGTTATTTTCATCCTATCTTACTAGCATTCGTACATTTGAACCACTCTTGATTGCATGGTTGGCTAATTTAGTGTGTGTTTGAAGCAAGTTCATCCTCTCACTAAAGTGGGGACTAAATGTAGTGTAGGAAAATGCATACCCTTGTATTTTTGCACTTTTTTGGGCTCGCCTTGCTTTATTTATCCTTATTTATGTATTAATTGGTGATATTTTGCATCCACAATCCTAATAAATTATATCTTTTTATGGCTAATCCCTAAAAAAATCAAAGGATAAATGATAATTTAATGATTTTGGTTGTGTGTCCTTGATTTTTGGATCAGGAATAATAAGACACCTAGGGCATCTTTATCCCCTAAAGGACTTGGGACCCTCATTTTAAAGGTACCTTAAATATTCCCCTTATTGGATTCTATTCCCTGAGTTTCAAGCCTCAGGACTAAGATGCCACCTAGGGCGTCTTAGTCCCCCTCAAGTTATTTTTGGGATTTAATTTCAAATCTTGGCAGGATTTAGCCTCCTTTAATTAATGAATTCATATGTCAGCTTGGTGTGGTGTAATTTCAGGATATTAAGCATGGATAAGTATAAATACAAGGTTCTTTCGCTCATTTCTCATCTAAGCAATTCATGAGATCATCCTAGCAACTTGAGTATTTATGCATTATAGCAAGTTTGTGATCAAGAGAGCATTCAAGAGAAATTCATCAAGCATTTAGAGCCATCATCAAGATTCAAGCATCATGTCAAATATATTTTTGCATCATGTGTGTTTTTGAGCTAACATTTGTGATGTAGGGTTTTGATTCAAGCAAGCAATTCAATTCAAGATGTACATCCAAGCTATCCATTTCACACAAGTTTTCAGATTTCATAATAGGGGTTTGGTGATTTGCAACATAGCGCTTTGTTCATTCATCATTTCCTTCCATTATTTCATTTCATTCCAGTGTTTAATTACCAACAAGGTTTGACCAAGGCAAACCCCCATTCACTAACAATCAACAATTTTTTCTTCTCTTGTGTGTTTATGTTTGCAAATTTAATTTTAAGATCATTTGGAGTGAAAAGTTCTGAAGTTTAAAAGTTGCATTGCAAATTTTTCATCTTTACAAAAGTCGCATACAAACTAGATCTGGAAGTTTTAGGACTTGAGATCTTAGAAGAACGAAGTGCGGACCTTGGACCTTAGGATCACATTTGGAGATTGCAAAAATTTAGAGTAGGACTAAGACAACAATAAGGGCATCTTAGTCCTCCTAGAGGTATTTTTTAGAGATTCCTTTAGATCTGGTTTCAAAATTTGAAGATTCCACATCTACCCCAAAAAATAGTAGTGGGACTAAGACAATAGTAAGGGCATCTTAGTCCTCCCTGGCATATTTTGATAGCATTTTTGCATTTCTAGAATCCTCATCACATTTCTAGACTTCCCAGGTACATACATCCTAACTTTCTATTACTTAATTTTATCATTTGCACTCATTATTTGGCTTGCATTATTAGGTTTTGTGAGTTAAATATTAAGTTGTATTTTTCCAAGATTTTGCTTGGTAGTGAACCCCTCAAAGCCTAAGGAATATTCCTAGGTCTCCCTTGTTGAGAATTGACTCACCTTTGTGTTGATATTCAATCCACTTTGGCATCTTAGGTTTCCTTGAATGAACCATCCACCTATTGGGAAAGATAAAGGATTAGGGACCCTCTTTCTTTTACACATTTCCCCAACGGTTCATCGAGAAGTAGAGAGGGAAGGAGAGAGGGAGGGAGAGAGAGTGGAGAGATAAAGAAAAGTATAGAGGGAAGAAGAGAATGAGAAAGAGAGGGAGGGATGTGGGTGGGAGGAATCTAGGTAGAAAATAATAGGTGAGATAGAGAGTAGAGAGAAAGAGAGGAAAGGAGGGAAAGTGGGAGAGAGAATAGTGAGAGAGTGAGAGGGAGGGAGAGAGGGAATGGTGAGATAGAGAGAAGGAGAGAGTGAGAGAGAAAGAGGGGAAGAGTGATAGAGAGAGGTGGGTAGAGGGAGGGAGAGGATAGATAGAGAGTAGAGAGGGAAAGAGGTGGGGAGGGAGAAATAGGTGAGATAGAGATTTATTTGAAATGATGCGCGAAGATGACGAGATGACGTCGACGCTACATATTTTAAAACGACAGGGCACAAACAAACATAAGATGGGGCGGACGGATGCGAGGAGATGCGATGATGACAGATGCGCGCGCGCGATATTATTATCAGAACCGGCGATGATTTATTATTTATTGCCGATGTGATGATTTTAACGTACGCATATGATTTGTCAGGTCGTGATGATGGGCGATGTTAAGATGATGATGATGATGACATGTTTGCCGATGATGATGACAGATGGATCAACCCATCCCGATACGACATTTATATTTTATTATTATGACAACGACTTGTCGATTGGTATTGCCGATGATGACATGACAGGCGACAGATGGCATCCAATATTTATTATGACGCATATTAAGATGACATGCGAGGAATGCATTAATCAGGCGATTACAAGAGACATGGAGTCATGGAGAGACAGGGTAGGTAAAGAGAGGGAGAGGGAGGATAAAGATAAGTATAGAGGTAAGGAGAGGTAGATAGAGGAGATATAGAGACAAGTAGAGAGGGAGGGAGAGGTGGGAGGGAGATATGGGGTGTGTGTGTGGAGAGATAGAGAGTATATAGAGAAGGAGAGAGTGAGAGAGTTAGATGATACAACTTGCTGACTACCAAAATTTGACCTCCTGATTACTGGAATTTGACATGTTGATTACTAAAATTTGACTAAGTTTAAAAAATTATAAGATCTTCTAAAAACTAGAATTTGCAATATAAATCCTAGAGACCTGAAACCACTCTCAAACATCTTGAGACAATATACATGAAATATAACTTAAATAACCCTAAATATAATTTCATGTATATAGTTTCCCTAAAGCATAAGGACAATAAAGGGAAAAAAGAGAAGGGAATGTTTTCAATACAGACAGTAATGTGAGCATGTTATAATGTGCTTGCATTTTATCAATACATTCAAATAATGTGAGCATGTTATAGCGTACTCACATTTTGTCCTACTTTGGGAATCCCCAATCCTTTGGATTGGATTTTCTTAGGATTTCCAACCCAAAGGCTTGCACTACCTTTCCAATTCCCAAAAACATGTTTTTGCATATTCTACAAAATTTCAAATAATCTTGTTTGTGCTAACTATCAGGTTTACACATGTTTTAAGGTTGAGTAAAACAAAAACTTGGGTAATGTTAAGCTCTTTGTTAGCTATTTAACTATGTAATTTTTTCACATTTTGACTATGTTAAGGCTTTCATCTTTAATTTTTTTTTTGGTGTATCCGTTTTTTATCAAAAAATAATTTGTTTAGTATTTTTTATTTTATTTTTTAATTGTTCATTGAAATTTCAAAAAAAAATTTATAAATTAGACTTCATTCTACACATATTCAAAAAATAATAATATTCAATTATTTTTCAAAAATTATAGTAGCAGCATGGTCAAACTTATGCTTTTCAAGATGTGTCCACTTTGAAAATTAGTAAAAAATCATATATTCATGAAAAAATTATAAAAAAAAATTGGGTCCACACGACGTGATGTTAGCTAATTTCTCATTGAAGCAATTTTAAAAATACTAAAGAAAAGTTGAAATTTTTATTTACCCACAACAAATGCTATGTTATGTTTTTTTTCAAAAAATAGGACCAATTTGTGTGGGTAACTTTTTTGAACTCCTTAATCTCTACCATTTTCAAATAAAATTAGTAGTTTAGAAAGTACATTCGAAGCACTACCATCCTTGTTTTGGTTGCATCTTAAAATTTTGAGTGTAACTATCCTTAATTTCTCATCCAAGGTTAGTATTTCCATATTTCAAAAGAAAAAAAGTGGCCACTTAAACCCCTATGTGGACCCTCATCTTTTTGCACTTAACCTCCCAAGAATGTGTCTAGATGCACCAAGATCTTTCATTTCAAATTTAGATGCATGTTAAGAATTCAATTCTGATATCATACCTTTCTCTTTAACGATAAATAATATATCATCAACATATAATGCAATAAATAGGAAATGATCATCCTTAGTTTTATATAATAAATACAATGATCTAATTTAGAATGCTCAAATCCCAAAATCAACACATATGTATCGAATTTCCAGTACCACAACATAGGACTCTGTTTTAGACCATATAAATATTTCTTCAATTTACAAACCAAATTACTTTTACCTTTCACCACATAATGCTCTAGTTGTTTCATATAAATATATTCTCCTCTAAGTCACCATGAAGGAAAGTCATTTTCACATCCATTTTCTCAACCTTTAAATCCTAAGTAAAAGAAATAGAAAGTAAAAATATAATGGACATTAGTTTTGCAATAGGATAAAATATCTCACCATAATCAACACCCTCAACTTGAGAGTAACCTTTCACAACCAACCTTGCTTTGTACTTCTTAATACCTCCATTTGAACCAATATTTTTCTTGAACACTCATTTACAACCAAAAAGTTTACATCTTTCAGGCAATGGTACTAGATCCCTTGTATCATTCTTTTTCAAATCTATTATTTCTTCATCCATAGTAATATTCAAAGATTTTGCAGCATTCATACCTAATGCCTCTTCTATAGATCTAGGTTAATTTATGTTAGTATTAAAAGAAAAAATACATATCCAATCATTAGGTGAATACCTTTTAGGTGGTTGTCTATTCCTTGTAGACCTTCAAACAAGCTGAGCTAGAGGTTCTTCATCCTCTTTTGAAGATTTAGAACTAGATGAGCTATCCTCAACTTCTTGTATATCTAGGGGCCTTAATTCAAATTTTTCAAACATGGGGGAAGTTGTAACACATATTTCTATTTAGTTTATTTTGGCTACAATGTAACAAAAGAAGACTTATTTTCTCTAAAAATAACACTTCTACTATATATTACCTTCTATGCAACAGGATCACAAAGTTTGTATCCTTTCACACAAAAAATTGTATTCAATGAAGATACATTTCACAACCTTTTTCTCCAACTTTATTCTCTTCTCCTTTAGCACATGTGCATATACCTCACAACCAAAAAATCTAAGATGTTTCAATGAAGGCTGGTGACCCAAACATGCCTCTTTAGGTTTCCTATCAAAAAAATCTAATGTAGGAGACTTATAATAAGGTAACAAGCAGCAAAAATAACTTCACCCCAAAAAAAATTGTTCTATAATAGCATCACTCAACATACTCCTATCCTTCTCCATCAATTTCTTGTTCATTATGTTTACAACTCCATTCTATTATGGAGAATACAGAGTTGTCTTTTGTCTCAAAATGCCACAATTTCTACATAATCTATCAAAATCACTAAAGAAAAATTCACCACTATTAATAATATTAAAACATTTTATTTTATTTCTAATTTTCAAATCAACCATTGCTTTAAATTCTTTAAAATGATTGAAAATTTTAGATTTACTCTTTAGAAAGTATACCCATGTCCTACTTTAATCATCAATAAATGAGACATGATTTATGGATTTTCCAAATGAAGGAAAATCTACATGACAAAACACATCATAATTGTAGTATCGGAAAAAGTATCCCTTTTTCCACACTTAATCTAGGAATAATTAATAATAAAATGAGCTTAATTATGCCTTAATTTAGTGTTGTAATATGTTTTTCTTATTCACATTAAGTTTAGGGCCTTTTTAAATTAAATGGACTTAATTGTGCCTTATTTAGGGTTTTGTAATGTGTACATTTACACTTTCATGTTAATCTAAGGCTTTATTAATTGATTGAGGTTAATTTGCCTCAATTGTTCCCTTTAATTCAAATCCAATCCTACTTAAATGCAAATTTCTAAGAGATAAATCCTGACATTCATAAATGACATTACACAACACTCAACTTTGGAATATGTGTGTCCTAAGTAGGTGACTTAGGACCCATTTTCCATAGGGTGAATGGGTCCCCACTTAGTCCTAGGACCCTAATTTTACATAGCATTTCACCTTATCTGATGTGTGTCGAAAGTAAGTGGCCTAGTACCCATTCACCCTATGGTGAATTGGTACTCACTTAGACCTAGGACCACTCTTTTGCATATATTTTTGGTGGTATTTTAATGATTTTAAATCCATAATTCAATGTCAACTTGTGATATTTGAATTTCGGGAATTAATCTTAAGTTACGTATAAATGCAAGTTTATTTCACTATGTTTCAACTAGAAGAATCTAAGAAATTTTCATGAGATCAAGCATTCATATTCAAAGAAAGGAGCAAGCAAGACTGAAGTCTTGGAGTAGCATTGCAATGTTTTTGTAGGTCTTCAAGCCCATTTTGTTGTCAAAGATCAAGCATTATTGAAGAGGTGATGATAGATGCCTATGGAGAATCATGATGGATTCTAGGTTTTGGGAGAAGCACTATGAGATTCAACCTAACCTAATGACTTGATTCATAAGTGATTCCATCTTCTATGGTCATTCTATTTTCATCCTAAAGAGAGGTATAGCTAGATTTATGGCTTATTAAGGGGATTTGAGGTCTCCTAAAGTAGGTTTTGTTCATTGTTCCTGTTTCATTTTAGGATCCTATTCTAAAACACTTGAGTAGGATTTCTTTGTATTATTAGAGATCTTAATCTTATACATACTTAAGGTTAGGATTGCACACACATTTCATGTTTTAGATTCTATTTATCATCAAGGTTTAATTACCAAACTTGGGGTTTAACCAAGGGAAACCCCTATCCACTAACAAACATCATATTTATTTTGCAGATTATTGATAGATATAGATCCGAAAGTAGGGATTTCAAGTTACAAGAAGGAATTATAGGTCTGGAGATACAAATTCATATTTAGATTTTTCTGGAAATGCCTACCAAGACCCATTCTCCACATGGAAAATAAGTCCCTGTTAGGGTTACAAAGGCAGCAAGTTTTCACACTTCCTAAGCTTCAAGTTTAGTTTCAAAGTCTTTTGAGAAAGTCTACCAGGACCCATTCACCATAGGGCGAATGAGTCTCTGTTAGGGCGGTAGAAACAACAAGTTTTAACAAGTGCAAAACATATATTACCTTCAGTTTCTTCGTAAAGTTTATTATTTCCTTCTATTTTATTATAAATCTCTTCATTGCATTTGGTAGATCTAGGTCGAGAGTTGTTTTATTATTTCAAATCTTTCTCCCCAAAGTATACTTGACCTAGACCCCCATCCTAGTAAAAAGGGAAATCAGAAGATTCACACCTTGATTGTTCTTTCATGGCGCGGATCTCATTTCCTAATGATGTGAAGAAATATAGGAAATCCTTTGTCCCTCTTTGGATTCACTTTTCCATTTTGGGACACTCATCCTACCCTATTTTTCTTTATTTCAATAATGAAAAAGATCCAATACAACACAAGATTTATGATAACTCGAGTAAAACTAAACTTAATTTTATTTTTCATAAATGCAATGTTCATAAAAATTAAAATCAAGATTACAATCAATCAACCCTTCAACAAGATTTTTGTATTTCAAGGTCCTTAGACCCTTTTCTCCAATATGCCAAGTATCTAATGCCATAACACAGTCTTCATTGTAGGTAACTTTAATTTAGAATAAAGAGAATTCTTGGGTATTCGAAAGCCATGACCATCCATAAAGATGAAACCCTCACCTATTCTAATGAAGTTTCCAAAGACTTGATTTTCATAGAAGTGCTATTACATTCAATAGTGCATCCATCAATCTTATAGAATGTGCCAAATCTAACACCTCTGGTAATATCCATAACACCTCTAACCATTTTTCATCCTACATCAAAAAATGCTACCTAGACACTTGCATCTATTATTTTGCTCACAAATAATAAATTTTGTGCTAATCCAGGGATATGCAACACACCATTAATCTTTTTTCTTCTACCACCAAGAAACCTGATTCTAACTTTACCATGACCAACAATATTTAAATGAGAATCATCACCGAAGTACACCTTACCTCCATCAAATTCTCCATATTCAGAAAACCAATCTCTATTAGAGGTCATATAAAAAGATCCACTTGAGTCAATTAACCATGCATCATTAATTACACGAGTAGACAAAGTTGCAATGAATGTATCGCCATATTCCTTCTCAGACCTAGAATCATAATCAAATCTCTTATTTTCTTATTCTTTTCTTCTTTATAGTATTTATGAATTTTTCCAAGCTTACCGTACTTCCAAAAAATAACTTTGGAATTTTCAAAAGATTTGAATCTTCCCATGGACTTGGATTTATCATGCTTCTCATTAGTCTTTCTTTTTTTCTTAGTTCTTCCATGAAAATTTAAGGCCTCCTTGGTGCTAATGGATACCTTCCTCCTCACATATTTAGAAAGAAAAGAATCCACCACATCTTCAGTCTTCAAGATAACATAAGTACTCCCATAGCCATAATAAGAGAATCCCACAAATCAGACAAAAAATAAAGAAATGTCTTATATTTCTCCTCCTCATTCATTTTGATACTAATTAATTCCAATTGAGCCACAAAATATTAAATTCTTCTAGGTAGTCTGTAATCCACCCTCTAATCTTGTTCACTACGAATTTTTCTTGATACATCTCGCCAAGTTTCTTCTATAGTTTTTGTGTAGAGGTCTCTTCATGGATATTGATGAAAATAGATTCTTCCAAGCACAATATAATTAGGCCCTTGGCTTTATGGATCATAACATCATATTAATAAGCCAAATTAGGATCTACAAGCCTTGAAACAATATCATCAACAACATCCCATATGCCTCAATCTATCAACAAATTTTCCATCTTTAGCTTCCACATCTCAAAATTATTTGTAGAAAATTTATCCACCTCTATTCTTCATGATGAACTTACCATCTAAAAATTCCTACAAAAAGATCACAAGGTATCTTCTACACAAGCTCCCACTCAAATTTGGATTAGCTAAGAAAAACCAACAACCCACAACTAAAAAAAAAGGTGATCGAGCTCTGATACCACTTGTAAGGAAGCTAATGTATCATAACAACTTCCTACACTAATATTGAGAGGAAGGTAATGTAAAAATTTTATATATTTAAAAAAGCTACAAAAATTAAACATTAATAAACATAAATATCATGCATACAACAACACTATGATCTATGTGGGGAAAACCATTTTGAGAGAAAAACCCCACACTCCAAAACTTTCCCAATATATTATTAATAAATCACAAATATTACAATATACTTGTAGAGAAAGCTTCTCACAGGAGTATCACCAACTTGAGATCGAGAGGCAACACGAGCTCTATCATACTCTCATAATACATCACAATGCATAGATTTAATATAATTCCCTCATAAATAGAGTTTCCTTCTAGCACAAGATAAGCCAACAAAATATCTATCACCATATCTAATACCTAATGATGAACAATCCAAATTTACAATAATAAAATATACATAAAATGTGGCCTTCATGGGTGTTTCAATTGAACCTCCATTGGGGCGTTCAGCCCCCAGACCCCTTATCAAGGGGGTGAGCCCTCTAGAACCCTCAGGGGGGTATCCCCTCCCTTTGCACCACTTGCACTCATCTATCAATAGTAAACCTTGTGAAATTGTAATGTTGAGACACATTTTCCCAACACTAATGTGGTAGGTAAGGTGCTTTAATGAGGTAGATTTGTAGGTATTTTGAAATGAGAATGTGATGATAGATTGGGAATTTCATCTTAGGGAGAGTTGTGTGGTGGTATTGGAATGTGTTTAGAATTTTTTTTTGTAGGTTTAAGTGGCTAGCATGATATATCTTGGTGTATGTGTTGGTTTGGGATTATTAATGGTTGAAAAGGGAGATTCTCCCATGAGTTACCACAGGTTGTGTTGATTGGAGGTTCTTTTCTAATTAAGTATTTTAGCTTAGATGGATCAAATTGCGATGGAATCTTAGCACCTCATTAGATCAATTAGTCTAAGAGACAATCTCTATCCATATCAATGAGGTGACCTTTTAAGTTTAGTGCCTCTTTCTTTTGAATAAACTCTTAGAATTGTGATGAATATCTAGGTTTTGATACAAGAGTTTCTTATTATTCATATATTTCATGTAGTGATGGTTGGGTTGATTTTTATCCTTGTGTTGAATATTCATCATGTTTGTAACTAGGAATATCAAGTTTATAAGTGGGTTGTTTCATTTGTTTCTTAGCTTGTGACTATTTGATAGGGGATTCAAGACATACAAGGATGCAACTTGATTTGATTTTTTTTTTTATATTTATTAGTTTTGGTGAATGATGGGTGATGAAATATAGTGTGAAATAGTCATGTGATTGGTTTATATTATTTTGGATGGTTGATGAGGTTACTAGTTTTATTTGTATATTTTGAGAAATAGGTAATGACCTAAACTTGGGTTGATGATTTAGATTTTTGATGGATGGGTTAAGGTTTTGGATGATCATTTATTTTGTATTATTGATTTAGAGAATAGATTAGGGCTTGAGTTATTAAAGGATTAGATTATTTGATCATGATTTGGAACCAAGGTCAAATTATTTGGGATAATCTAGACCTTATGATCAGATGATGATAAAAGGATTACTCTCTCTTACTTGGGATAGGAAAGTTCCCAAGAAAAATAGAGTTTGGATTCATGGATTTATTATCTTAGGATAGGACAAGTTTCTAAGTTATATTATCCAAGCTTGATGGTAGATTGGATGTTGATTAACTTGAAACACTACTTGATATAGGAAATTTCTCAAGTAAGTTGAAGTTAATGGATGTAAGGTTTGTTGATTCAAAATTTCTAACCATATCTTTAGATAAATATATTTCATGGTTGGTGGATTAAGGTTTGTTGGATTGAGATTGAGTGTAGATTAATAATTAAATGAAAGGTAGATTATGATTTGGAGAAAATTTTATATTAATGGTGGATGTGTATGAGATTATGGCTTGATGAGGATTTGGAGTAAAATTTGAATCCAAAGATGATGACGATTTTTTGGGGGAATGACTATCATGAAGGCTAGAGCAGCACTATGGATAATGGTTCTTTGATAATAAATGTGGTGAGACTTTGAGAAATGGAAAAGATTTAAGTTTGGGAAAGATTATGATTTTGAGTGTGTAGATGATTAAGGTCACAAATTAGTTTAGGAATAGTTTTAATGAAATGTGAAGACTTGAAGTGATAGGAAAAATGCATGAGGTCTAGTGAAATAATGCAAGCACTAAAATAATGAAAGTGATAAAATATTAAAAGGGGTAAAGGATCAAAATAACTAAAATACAGAAACTAATAAACCAATAAAAATACTAAAGGATACAAAGCACTAAGATAGCAAAGACACTAGTGACTAGAGTGAATGCATTTATTTAGGAAGATTATTCAATTTGGAATTTTGGCTACTGTCGTAAAAAATTAAACAAACATAATAAGGTGATTTTAAATTTTTAGAGTGTAAAGGTTGATAGGAAAGTAATAAGCCAGACACTTTTGCAAAATCTTATTTTATTCAAGTAGGAGTTTCACCTTTTGTGGGTCCAAATTTATACTATCTACCAAGTGTGTGGATAGCTAGGTAATGCGAGTTCATGTACCACCTAACCCCTTACCTTGGAGGATTAAGGCTTATCCAAAGTGAGCTCTACCTATACTAGTTAGAAGTACATCATGAGTAACTTCTTGGACCTAAATAGTATATGATGCACCAAAAATGGGATGATTAAAAGATTTTATCTAATATGTATAAGTTCTTTAGGGTATCCTCTAAATACGTCACAAGGATACATAAGACTTAGATCAATGAACAAGAGCACATCTATAATAATATGACAACTTAATTCCAATTCACATTATGTCCTAAAAAAATGGGGGCCCAAGGCCATGTCAAACATGATGATGACTCTATTGAGGTACTATGACCAACAAATTAGTATGGGCCAAATTATGCTTGATCCATGAAGAATTGAAGCATAATTAAGCCACTAATGTCAATCTCAATAGGAACAATCAAATGCAAATTAAACCAAGCACCCATTAAAATCAAGCATACTAAACTACAAAAGCTTAAAAATTCCTACTCTAATATATTGAAACTTATCTCGTTGGGGGAGTGGTGTCACATTGATGTTGAATGGTGACCCTTTCCCAATCCCATGGATAAATGAGTCTATTCTAATTAATTTTACAAAAGAAAACTGATGGAGCAATTATGAGATGTGTATGAAAACATGATTTTAATCTAAATGAGAATGATTTAAGCTAATTTAACATTATTTTATGCTAAATTGATCTAGATATGTGAGTACAAAGCTAATCTAAATGATTCTTAAGCTAAAAAAGATTCAAACCCTACTTATCAAAATAAGCTAAATGGATGCATTATGTTACCATGGAAGCATTAATGGAAGCTAAGCTACTATTCAAGTAATTAAACTGAAAAGATGCTAAATATGTGCTAAATATGAGTGTGAATGTGATTGATTTTAACATCATAAGTTTTTTGTTAAAAGATGGATCAATTTGTCTCCAAATAGTGACCTATTTATAGGAGAGTAAATGAGAAATGAAGGGTTGAGATCAAAAAGGTTAATCAACGATCAAGGATGGAAGAAGTTGGAGGCATGGATCATGGATTCTCATCAATAGATGAGAATGAAAGATGATATTTTAATCAAGGGTTAATAGTTCTTCAAACAAACACACTTTTGACATGTACAAGAGGTCACAAGTTAACTTGCACAAGAGGTCACAGGTTAAATTGCACATGAAGCTTTGTAAGAATATTCCCTTTTTCAAATGAGTGAGGAGAGAGAGTATACTTTGGAATATTCTCATGGGTGAGGAAAAAATGATATTTAGTTAATTAAAACCTGTGATCGGTCGGATTAGTATGGTTTGATTACACTTGATCCATGAAGAATCAAAGCACAACGAAGCCACTAATTCCAATCTAAACAGGATCAATCAAATTGAAGTTAAACTAGACATTCATTAAAATAAAGCATTCTAAACTACTAAAACATTTAAAATGTCCTCTCTAACCCATTTGAAACTTATCCCATTTTGGGAGTGGTGTTGTGTTGATGTGGAACATCGACCCTTTCCCAATCCCGTGATTAGTGAGCTTGTTTCAATCAATTATATTGAAGAGAATTGATGAAATGGTTGTGATATGTACATAAAAAGTGATTTTAATCTAAATGGACATAATGAAAAATCTAATCTAACATGATTTATGCTAAAATTATTCATATATACAAATGCTCAGCTAATCTAAATGAGATTTAAACTAAAAAGATTCAAACCCTAGTTATCTAATTAGCTAAATGGATGCATTATAGAAGCCATTAGTGGAAGCTAAGCTATTATGCAACTAATTTAAACTAAAATATGCTAAATATGAGTGTGAGTATGAGTGATTTAAACAACATAAGTTTTCTATTTGAAAGATGGATCCAATGTCTCCAAATAGTGAACTATTTATAGGAGATCAAATGAGAAATGGAGGGTTGAGATCAAAAAAGCTAATCAACGGTCAAGGATGGAGGAAATTGGAGGCATGAATCATAGATTCTCATTAATGGTTGAGAATGTAATATGAGATTTAATCAATGGTTATCATTCCTTCAAACAAGCACACTTTTGACCTATACAAGAGGTCAAAAGTTAACTTGCACAAGAAGTCACAAGTTAACTTGCATATGAAGCTAAGTGAGAATATTCGCTTTTTTAAATGATTGGAGAACAAAGAATATTCTTTGGAATATTATCATGGGTGAGGGGAAATGATATTTTGTAATTTAAAATAAAGTTTAATTATGCAAAAGGGCAAGGAATATTCCCCTTTTGGAGGAATGTGAAAAGGAGGAATATTCCCTTGCAAGTGGGAGGGAAATTAGATTAGTTAATAATTGACAATTAAACAATCTTAATTATACAATTAGGGGATTTTAGAAGAATTAAAATGATATTCATTAAATTAAGTAATTTAATGAATGGGGGAAAGGTGAAATAATATTTAATTAAATAACTTAGGGTTATTTAATTAAATTAGAAGACTTAGGGAGTTAAATTAAATAGTTTGATTTATTTTATTTAATGAGACAAAATGTTAGCATGAAAGGGGGAATTAACTTGGTTAAATTAATTAGGTTAATAGATGTTGTAACATCAGGAAAAGAAAAGTGGGAATTAAAACAATAAAGATGCAATCAAACTAAAATCGTAATCTAAAGCTAAACAACAAAGCACAAAGGAAATTGTAAACATAAACAAAGAGCAATCTTACCTAGTATCTACATCCTTCTATGAATGACCTCGATTATCCTTCTCCATTTCACCATGATGGTATTATTGCCCTCATATTTTCACTGTGTGCAAGTATAGCCTTGATGTATGTGATTATAGCAAAATATCGAAGATTAAAGAAGTGCTCCAAAAGTCATCAAATTTTAGGAGTTGAATGATGAGAGTTAGGTCAATTTATAGAAAATAGGGTTTTTGAATGATAGGATGAGATTAAAAGATTCGACATGCATTGAGATAAGTGTTAGTACTGACATGAGTGATAAAACCTAAGAATAGATATCAAGATTAAATAATGATATAATCTCTAGTTCAAAGTATTTGAAAATTAGAAGAATAATGTTTGCATGAAAAAGATAAACATAGAATAACATAAACAATATGTTTGAATGCACACATAAATTAATTAATTAAGTAAATATATATAATTAATAAATGTGTACATGCATAAGAATTAAAGCTAGATAACTGGCTAGTTATGACATAGAGTTTATTCGTGAAAGACACTCATACATTAAATCAAGAGATAACTAACTGATTTAAATAGATCTCGAGTCAAGTGAGACTGAATACTTAGATAACTTAACCAAATATCTAAATATAGAAGAATATGTCAAAAATAGACTTTTATGAATTAAATGATTATTTAATTCAACATCCGACATTTAAGGAAATAAATAAATAAGATTTATTTAATTGACTAAAGAAAAGGTTAAATGAATAATTAAATAATTAAAGTATTTATTTAATTTTAGTTAAAAATATGATAACAATAAATTAAATAATAATTTATTTAATTTAAGAAAGAAGATAAAGTTAATTAGTGATGTAATTAAATAAATAATGTTTATTTAATTAACAGGATTTGAATAAAGATAATATGAATTAATTAAATAATTAAGTTTATTTAATTAATAGAAGAATAAATGTTAAAGTGAATTAATTAAATAATTAAAATTTATTTAATTAATAGACAAGAAAGGACTTTAGAAAGTAATTAAATAATTAACATTATTTAATCACGACCATGAAAATATGAATTATGAAGAAATTGAAGTCATTGGCTTAGACCAAATTTCAGTGTCTACATTTTTCCCGTCTTTGATACAATGTCATTTCGGCATTGTGTCAAAGAAAATTGATCAAAAACATGCCTTAGTCATGCCCCAGTATAAAATAGGTGAAGGTATGCCCCCTTAGGAAAATTGACAAATTTTTGAAAAATTCCAAAAAAAAATGGAAATAGTCCTGATTAGTCAATTTGATAGCCAAAAATGCAATGGAGTTGATAGAAATGAGTTTAGAGGTGTTCAGTACATGTATAGGTCATTAGAAGTTGGAAGAATATGTGGTCAATAAACAAGGTTGGATAAAATGTCACCCAAAACCCTAGGTATATATAGAAATTGGGTGAAATACAATTCATTTTCACCCTCCAAGTTTAGAAATTGAGATTTTTGCTCTGGACCTCTTGCCACAATGTCTCCAGTTCCACACTCGTAGCATCACGGATATCACATTCGGGCCTTCATATGACCTGCAAACATGGGACCCTTGGTATGTAGTCGGAAACCATCTCTTGAAATTTTCATTTTCACGCTTTTTTGATGCATTTAATTCACTTTTTAGGCATGCGTCATTTTAGGAAGCATCACATATGCATGCATTTTTTACACATGTGTATGTGAAACAATTCATTTGTAAAATCATTTAGAAGGTGGCGTAGGTGTGTTTATCAGATAAACACATTTGAGTTTTAATGAGCCGCATGTGTACTTTTGCATCACATATGTAGTTAGTAGTAGCACATCTAGGATTTTACAACACATTTGTTATTTTTAATATGCATTTCATGTTGAATGGTCCATTGTTTGGGAATGATTTACAATTTTATACATTTGCATTTTGAACCACATTTGCAAAATAGAATGATGCAATTGATTTTTGCAATGCATTTGCAAATAAAAGGACACATTTGATTGGCTGAAAATTTTGAAATTTTGGACTATGATAGGTTGTTTGATTTTGACATGAGGCATGCATTATGCCATTGTAGGTTGTACTAGATCTAATATATACTAGGGAGTAAAGACCATTGACCTTTGACTTCTGAGATTGGATGTGGAGTGGGGAGAGACAGTTCCTTGCCACCTGGGTTTACACCATGTCACTTTCATGCCCACTATTCAGGAAAACCAAGGTCTACTAACTACTCTCTGTGAGCGGTGGCACTCTGAGACATCGTCATTTCATCTACCTACTGGTGAGGCGATGATGACATTAGAGGATATATATAGGATACTGAGATTATTGATTAAAGGTGTCAGGGTGATGTATGACACACAGAGGGGATTTGCTAAGATGTGTAGATATTATCGCCATGATGACATTAGATAGTTGGGGATTGACCATTATGAGGTTAGGTGGCATGTTTTCTAGCTCAGAGATATGCTAGGATAGATTGTTTATTGTGTACATTTATTCAGGGGCTAGTTCTTCCTAAGCGCCAAGGTCATGGATTTCCAATAGGATGGGGGGAGATGCTTGTAGGCATGCTAGAGAGACAGGTGGTATATGCTTGAGGCCCTTGTTTGTTGGCCATGTTGTGCTTCCATTTAAATGATATTTCCTATAGAGAGGCACAGTCCATGAATTGTGGTACCACACTCCTAATGGTATGGGTGTGGGAACACATAGCTGTTTTTCGTTTGCCTGTTACAATCAAGCTACAATAGGGATCACCTTATGTCTTTTGTTATGTAGGGGAAAACACCCAAACTCATATAGGAGATACTAGTTTCTACCAAAATGCTATTGATATGATGGTGTAGTTCATTTGGAGATCGTACATGGATTGCCCACAGTGGCCAGATGAGGACGGACACCCGCCTTTTTGCTGACATACGCAGTATCTGATCATAGGGAGGACAGTGTCCCATGTGCACATTATTGAGAGGCATTTTCCAAACTAGGTATTGAGACAATTTGGAGAGGTTTAGGATGAGCCTCGAGGATGAGCCGAGCACACTAGGTATTCTAGAGAGGTGACCTTGTGGGGACCGAAGATTCTAGTCACCATAGCTGAGGCAGATATTGATGCTTTACAACCAGTACAGTGGGGATGGAGAGGTGAAGTAGTGGATCTAGTACTACGGATGCATATGATACCTGGTGGGCCAATCACAAGCCAGTTCCCTTCACAGATCCAGATTAGGATACTCTAGTAGAGAGGTGTGATACAGGACCGTGGGGTAGGCATGGGAGAGGTAGAGGTTAGAGGGGTGGTGGTAGGGTTGATGATGAAGATGGAGGAGGAGGAGATTAGAGGGGTGGTGGTAGGGGAGATGTGGTCACAGGGGACGAGGACCATAGTTATCACCTATTCACAAGGAGGAGAGGAAGGAAGAGGATGTTCCCATGCTTGATGTTGAGGTCAGTGGAGAGGAGCATGCAAGAGAGGAGGACATTCCAGAGGAGCATGCAGAGGAGGAGGTGGGTAGGGAGGAGGAAAATATAGGTGCTCTTGGGTTGCTCATCGGCTACTAGGATGATGAGGAGGAGGAGGAGGATGATATGGATGACCAAGAGCAGGAGCTTTGAGACAGGATTCTAGAGGACTAGGAGGATGATGGGAGAGAGTGGCCACCACAGGATGACATAGGTCTTGTTGATCAGGATGTATCAGATTTATAGGCCTAGGTAGCACCTCTTGAGGAGAGGATGAGGGCTTTGATGGTAGAGCAAGACTCATTACAGATGGAGAGGAATAGGGAATATATGGATAGAGACTAGGCTATAGCTCAGAGATAGGAGACCAAGCAGAGGTTCACAAAGATAAGAGCTCTTTGTAGTGGGCCATCTATAGCTTTTGCATGGGAGTTGGTTAGAGTAGTTGAGAGAGCCACCTACTATAGGGATATGTATGAGGGAGAGGTTCCTCCTAAGAGATGGGCTCCTAGTTTTTCTCAGGCACATAGTTGTAGGTCCTAGAGAAAGACTCAGAGAAAGACACAGAGCATAGAGGGGTCATGGGACCTCACAGGACTGAACCATATGACAGGCCCCCTTCTACACATAGGTCATGAGAATCTCGTCATCAGTCACCTTCATATTCTCCACATGGGAGCAGTGGGAGTTCCGGATAGGGACATGTATTGATATTTATTGAGACACTGTATTTTGATCATAGAGCCTGTAGGCTTCATATTTATTGATACATTATGACATTGTGATGTGACATTTTTTGAGCAATATATATATATTATTTTGGTGGAAATTCCTATGATATGTAGTTCTATTATGATTATGCAAAGTTTTATTTATGCATGTGTTCTATATGATATGTTATTGTCTATTTAATATGCCTATGTTATGGATGATTATATTTACATTATGATGTGTTTATGCAGCTTATGGTGTGATGTTGATTCTATATGATGATGTATGCATTTACTTTCTATGGTATTGATGGATGTTATGTATGCAATTTGATGTTCATGATTATGAGATGTGATATGATATATCTATTTACAATGCTTTCTACATGTGATGCTTTTGTTATGTAATCTAATGATGAATGTCTATTATGTCATGATTTCCTAGATATGATAGATGCCTATATTTTTGGGTTTTTAGGATGCAAGATATATGTATGATTTACAATGTATGATATTTACATGATTTTCTAACATGAATGCATTTGCAAGATGCTTTATATTTTTGTGTGTCACAGGACTCCATCATAATGCAAGAAAGAAGAAATGTTAATGCAGAAGAAAGATGAATAATAAAAGACATGGTTGTTAGTATTAGAAATCTTTGATATTTTTCTGAATCACAAAAGGCTTTGCACTTTATAATCATTGGGAGGTAAATAATACAAATGGAGACAAAAACCATGATATAACATAGATCAAGGTGTGCAAGGTCATCCACCTAGTAACAACAAATAGTCGTAGACAAGGATTGTCTTAACTCATACTAAGGGAAAAATTGCCCCAGTCTTTTTGTCAAGACAAACCACAGAAAGCAAACAAATAAAAGACGGGTCATGAGATGTCATTGCTCCTCTAAATCCTTCATGGGACATCCTTGAGGAAACTAGTAATATGACTCAAAATCCAAAGTTAAAAGACAATTGATAAACAATAGTCAAAGAAATTAGAATTATGATACATCGTTGCTTCTCTAAATCCTTCATGGGACATCCTTGAGAAAGCTAGTATCAAGATTCCAAATTAAAGCCAAATACAATGATAAGATAAACAAGCCATAAAATCAAAAGCCAATAAGATATTTTCCAAAACTTGATCTGTTTGTTTGATTGTTTTGATTGCTAAGATGATTGATTGATAGGACCTAGTTTCAGGAGGGACACAATGAATAAGACGTTGAGTCTAGTTTTGAATTTATGACTATCTATCTAAGGCATGACAAAAGCCTAGTTTTAGAAAGACACGTATCGTATAAAACAATGAGTCTAATGTCGTTGATGTGATAACTTGTGTAAGGCCATGTTGATTGTTTGATAGTGTCTATATTTAGGAAGGACTCATCCTGAATAAGACACAAGTTGATTTTTTTGATGATGTCTATTTGCATGGACACATCTTGTAGCAGACATTAGTTGATTTTTTCGTGATAATGTCTATTTTCAGGAAGGACACATCCTATAGTATACATAAATTTTTTTGTTTTGTTTGTTGGTTTGGCAATTTTTTTGATTTGACTTGAGGAGATTGTTGACTTGTTCATCTTGTTGATGTATGACTTGATATGACATGCTGACAACTGTTTGTGCTTGACAATGAACCCTAAAGGACTAACCTAGTATGGCCTCGAGGGCTCATCAATTGATGGCCTTTCCTACGTTATACACATAGAGACCTTGTAGTTCAACTATACTTTGACTAACAAAACTGACTATAAAAATCCTAATTGATTTACAAATGTAAGACATATGTGATAGTGAATGTGACAAACCCTAATGGACTAACCTAGTTTGGCCTTGAGGGCTCATTGATTGATGGCCTTTCCTATGTTATACATGCAAAGACCTCATAGTTCAACACAACCAATGACCTTGTCATATAGAAAAATGGATTGAATCATGATTTTATAAAGACAAACCTAAAAGGACTAAACTAATGCCTCGGGGGCACATCAACAGATGGCCTTGCCCATGTCTAGTTGTAGAGGCAACACAGCTTGAAAAATGAGAAAATTTGACAAGTGCGAATAACTATGACTCTATTTTTGGATTTTTGACATGTTTTTATTTTTTTGTCTTTTTGAAGTTTTTTGATGCTTTTGGATTTTCAATGATTTGACATCCTTAGAATAGCCAATGTTAGAACCAATATGATGTAGGTCAATTGCTTGTCCCCAGTAGAGTATAAGACCAATTGATTATGAATAGGATAGGATGGAGGATATGTAGTGCACTCAATGCAAATCATTCCAAGTTATGGAAAAGACAACCATTTATTATGAATGGTATGTACAAGCAATGGATAGGATAGATAGGTGATATGTACAGGGATAAATGATATGTACAGGGAAGTCAGATTAGAATGATAGTAGACAAAGGAGGAGAGTTAACTACACATGGCACCTATTTGCCAGGTTTTTACATGGTACTTATCCAAAGCACCACCGAAGTGGTTTTCACTATTGGATGACTTATTTCTCTTTACTATTTTCTTGATTTTCTAATTTTTTATTTTTTATTTTATGTTACCAAGATGCTTGTTTGCCAGGTTTTCACCTAGGTAATGATTTTTTTTTAATAATTAAGACAAGGCTCTCAGAAGCTATGCATAGAACTTCTTCAGATGAAGACTATTGATAGGTGCTGACAATGGTTCTCCTTCAGGAGTAGAGAGTTTACATGCTCCTGATCCAAAGGCTTTTGTGACAATGTAGGGTCCTAACCAATTAGGTTCAAACTTTCCTAGTTTCTCTCTTTCAACTTGATTGTCAGGATTCTCCATTAAGACTAGATCACCAATGTCAAAGTTTCTATTCAATACCTTCCTATTGTAGGTGTGACAAAGATGATTTTGATATGCTTGGAGATGATCTAATTCCTTCTATCTTCATTCATCTAGGAATTCTAGCTCATGTAGTCTTGAAACTCGATACTCTTCATTGTCAATGTGCCCTTTCAAAGATACCCTTAGGGAAGGAATCTCGACCTCAATAGGCAAGATGGTGTCAGAACCAAATACTAAAGAATATGGAGTGGCACCAGTGGGAGTACGAATGCTTGTATGATAGGCCCATAAGGATGGATTAAGTTGTAAATGCCAATCATAGCCAGTAGCATTGACAGTCTTTTTGAGGGTTCTAATGATTGTTTTATTTGATGCCTCAGCTTGGTCATTACCTTGTGGGTAATATTGGGGTGGAAAAATGGTGTCAGATATGGAACTCTTCACAAAGATGATAGACTTCTTGGTTCTTGAATAGATAGTCATTATCTATGATTATGGACTGAGGGACACCATACCGACAAATGATATAGTTTAGGATAAACTTAGAGATCTATGTGTCGATGATGTAGGTCATGGGAATAGCCTCAATCCACTTAGTAAAATACTCAATGGTAGTAATGATGAACTTATGGTCATTCAATGATGTGGGATGTATCTTACCTATGAGGTCAAGTCCCCATTAGGCAAGGGGCCATGGTGACATTATGGGACGAAGCTCTTGTGCTGGTGCGTGTATCAAGTCTCCATGTACCTGACATTGGCGACATTTCTTGACTAAGATATATGAGTCCTTTTCCATAGTAGGCTAATAGTAACCTAGTCTCATAATCTTCTTAGCTAAGGTAGGACCACTAGAATGGGATCCACATATACCCTCATGTACCCCATGTAAGGTTTCTTGTGCTTCTTCAGTATTGAGACATCTCAATAGGGTATTGT
This sequence comes from Sequoia sempervirens, assembly GCA_007258455.2. NCBI lineage: Eukaryota > Viridiplantae > Streptophyta > Pinopsida > Cupressales > Cupressaceae > Sequoia > Sequoia sempervirens. The sequence goes on along the minus strand of VDFB02000007.1, from coordinate 123,619,636 downwards.
CTATGCCTATAAAGTGTGTCTCCGATGATAGTATACTTTAACTTACGAAGGAATGTACTATGTTGGTTATTAGAAAGGTCAAGGGGTATGATTTTGGCATGGAGGTAGTCATAAATTTCCTTATACCATGGGGAATCAGGACCAACAATATCACACACCATCTTCGAATCTAGGATGTCATAGGCAGGGACCAAAAGTTGTTCTACCAAAAACTTGAACATAGGTACATTGCTAGGTATGTCCAAGAGTGAAGCAATAGTAGCCATGGCGTCTGCTACCCTATTTAGAATACTAGGTATTTGATGAAATTCAACCTTGTCAAAGTACTCCTTGAAACTATCTGCCATGCATTTGTAGGGAGCAAGCTTTTCATCCTTAGTCTCATAGTCATCATTTACTTGTCGGATTACCAACTGAGAGTCATCATAAACTTGTAGGTTCTTGATCTTCCATTTGATGGTTATGTGTAATCCTATCACAAGAGCCTCGTATTCTGCTATGTTGTTAGTACATGGAAAAGCTATCCTGAATGACTTAGGGATAGAATCACCCTATGGTGTGATAAACAATATACCAACCCCTAAGCCATGATTTGTATGAGACCCATCAAAGTATAGTTTCCATGTCATGCCTATGTCAACAATGAATATGAACTCATTAGGAAAGTATGCAACTAAAGGGTGATCGACTTGTATTGGTGCATTAGCCAACTGATCAACAATGACTTGTCCCTTGATAGCTTTCCTCTCTACATACTAGATATCATATTCACTAAGTATCATTACCCATTTAGTCAGTCACCTTGTTAATGTTGCTTTGCTTAGAAGATATTTTAGAGGATCTCTCTTCACAACCAACATTGTTTGATGGTTTAGCATATAGTGCCTTAGTTTTTTAGTAGAAAATACTACCCCTAGACAAGCACATTCAATGGTACTATAATTAATCTCATAGCCTACCAAAGTGTGACTAATATAGTATACTTCCCTTTCATGACCCTCATTGACGTTTTGTGCAAGAAATGCTCCTAGTGATGAGTGTGTTGCTGAAATATAGAGAATCAATGGTCATCCCTCAATAGGTGGCATTAAAACTAGTGGTGTGATTAGATAGTCCTTAATTAGTTAAAAAGCTTCCTGGCATTTACCTGTCCATACAAAGGGTATTCATTTTCTAAGTAAATGTTGAAAGGGATGTGTCTTATCTGCTAACTGCACTATGAAGCTTCTGATGGATTGCAATCTCCCTTGTAATGTCCTTAGCTGACTGAGATTAGTTGGTGGAGGCATGTCTATGATTTCTTTTACCTTGGTTGGATCCACTTCAATGCCTCATCTAGAAATGATATACCCTAAAAGATTTCCTGATTTCACTCCAATCACATATTTCTTTGGATTTAGTCTCACTTTATACTCTTCTAGCCTTTGAAATATCTTGTCTAAGACATGTAAATTATCAGCCCTTGTCAGCGATTTAGCAATAAGATCATCAACATAATCCTCCATAAGAGTTTGTATAAGGTCATGAAAAATAGTGGTCATAGCATGTTGATATGTTGCTCCAGCATTTTTGAGTCCGAAGGGCATAAAATTCTAGCAATAAGTTCCCCAAGGACATGTAAAATTTGTTTTAGGTTGGTCTTCAGTTTCAATTTTGATATGATTATACCCTGAAAATCCATCCATAAAGGATAGCATCTCATACCCTACTATCAAGTCAACAATTGTGTCTATGTTCGACAAAGGAAAATCATCTTTAGGGAATTCTTTATTTATCTCTTTGAAATATATGCAAATGTGGATGCCCCCTATTGATTTTGTAACTGGTACTAGATTAGAAATCCAATCTGCATAGTTAATTGATCTAATGAAGCCAACGTCCAATATTTTCTTGAGTTCAACCTTGACGAGTAAAGCAATCTGTGGGTACATTTTCCTCAATTTATGTTTCACTAGTTTTACCCCTGTTTGCAAAGGAAAATGATGTAGTACGAGTTTAGGATCCATCCTAGGCATGTCAGCATATGACCATGCAAAATTTATTTGTCTTTGTGCAAAGAAGTGAAATTTTGGTTGCTCTGCTTCTATCAATAATGTTGCAAAATATACCAGTAGAGGATTCTCTTTTGTGCCTATGTAGATTTCCATTGTTTCTTTAACCACCATGGGTGAATTTTCTAGAGTAATGGGAAAAATGTTCAAACCTCCATCCATAGGTGCCTCAGAGAGGTTTTCACCTTCGGATGTGTCCTTATTTTTTTCTTTTTCATTGTCTAAAGGTGCCTTTCAATTTTCACCTAGAGACTCGTCATTTTTATTTTTGTCATTATTTTTCTTATTTTTGTGACTAGAGGGTTGACCAAATTCCCCAAAATATGTCTTGTTGTCCAAGTCAATGGTAAATCTAGCCTTGTGCTCACCACTAGATATGCCTTCTCGTAGTCCCAAGAACTCAGCAATTGCTTTTTCATTCTCAAAAATTTCTAAGATAGGTGTGTCTTGTTGGTCCCAATCAATGAGCTAGGGATAGACTAAAGGCATGTCATCATCGGAGTTGTCAAAGTTCAAAAGGGTCAAGGTAAAAGTTGATTTGTTCATATAGTCACAAAATTTTCTTACCAAGTCCTCTTTGCTCTTTTGCTTGGATCTAGGCAATTTTGAGGTGGGCCTAATGCCAAGGTGTGGTTATCTAAAGTGGATTTGTTAGGTTCCCAAGAGGTAGGATCAAGAGATTCCCAATAGTAATGTTTAAACCATTCCTCTTTTTTCAAAGTCTTAGGTGGACAGGAATTCAATGGATTTGGTAAATATTTCAGCATTAATTCAAGTTCTCCAAATAGCTTATCAAGGTCCATGACAGAGGTGGAGGATAGGGAATCCCACTCATATTCATTTGAGTCGAGGGAATCATAGTAGGGTTGGTCAACTGGCTCGTCAGATGTCTCGATATTTTCAGAAGCACTTACTTCCTCGAGTAAAGGTGATGTGATACTAGGAACACCAATCTGAATTGGTTGAAACCCAAGCCCTAAGCCTTTCAGCCATTTAGAAATAATGATTGGTTCAATCCTCCCATCTTGATGTAAGCCTAAGCCACTATGTCCATTATATCCCTTGCTTTGCATGATGGTGAAACCCTTTCCATATTGATCTGTAGGAATGTGAGCAAGTGAGGGAGGTTCCTCATGGTCTTCTCTATTCAACTAGGAGGTCACATCTTCTGCATTTATGGCTTCTTTGCTTAATTCTCCCCATTTTGTAAAGATTGTTGTGGGAGGGATGTGCATAGTGACCACTAACTGTCTCCTATCTATTGTAGGTAAACCATAATATTTAGGAGGAACCAGGTGGCTAACACAATAAGATTCCTTCATGTGATACTCACCACAACCCTTGTCTTGGATCTCAACCCTAGGAGTGGAAGGTAGTGATGGTGAAGTGGATGTTTTGGTAAGAGTGGATGGATCAAGATATTTGGATGAATTGGATGATGAAGCTTCTTGATTTACTGGCACTTGGCATTGTGGTATCTCTCGTAGACTGGTGCAATATTGAAATGGATCTATGTCACCATCTATTATTATTTCAGTGCCATTGTAGGGGAATTTTAGACATTGATGGTATGTGGAAGGGACTGCCTTCATAGCGTGAATCCATGGCTTGCCTAGCAGAAGGTTGTATGGAAGGGTGAGATCCAAGACTTGGAATTTTGTCTCCATAACTGCAAGACCAATTCTAATAGGAAGTGTGACCACCCCCTTTTATTTTTTTTCCTCATTGTCATAATCCTTAATGACAATTCCTTTGGTGGTGTCTACACACACTTCTAAGAAACCTAGTGCCTTAACCAATTTTAAAGTGCAAAGATTCAACCCTGCTCCTTCGTTTACTAAGACTCGTATAACTTTGGTTTTGTGAAAAAGGACTTCAAGGTGTAACGGGTCATTATGATTTGTCTTCTTAGTTGTATAGTCTTGTTCAAAGAAGGTGGAATGATGATTATTGGTCAAGTAACCTACCATTTCCTAGAAATGATTAACATCGAGATCATTAGGGCCAGTCACACTTTGTAAAGCCTTTTCTATAATGGATTGATGTTCAGGGGAGATACATAACAGTTCCAAGATGGAGATTTTGGCTAGGGTCTTCTCCAAATGATGCAATAAGTTATACTGTGACTTGGAAATCTGTGGTGTTTGTTGTGATGGAGGACCTTGGATGGTGATCTTTGTTCAATGAGTGTTGATAGCACACTTGGGAGTCTTGTTTATGGTAATGGTATTGACATGCTCCTTAGTGGCTCAGATATGATTTATGATAGGGCCACTATAATCATGCTTCACACAAGCATAGTTGGCAGAAGTATTGGTCTTGTTACCTGAACTGGGAGCTTTTCCTTTCCCATGATCATGTAGTGGATCAAAAAAGGCCTTGTGATCAGTGTTCAAAGATGTCATTTTTTTTCCACTAACCTGAATAGTTTTTTCCTTAACATAATCCTATATGATGTTTTTCAATTGTCGACAATTTTGTAGGCTATGTCCTTTGGTCTGATGGAAGTCACAAAAGGCATTGTCATCCCACCAAAATGGTTTGAATTTCCCTAGATCGTATTGTCTTGGCTCTTGAAGCTATATAAGATTGTGTAGCAACAATTGTTTGAAAACTAACTCTATGGGTTCCCCAAGGGGAGTGAACTCATGTTTTGGAAATCTTCTCTGTTGTTGTGGCCATTGGGTGTTTTGGGTAGTGTTGGGGGTTTGGTTGATGATGTTAAGTGTGTTGGTAGAGGGGTTATTTCCTCTAAGTGTGATGATTGGTCTTGCTTGTAAAGTTTTAGCATCAACTACCCCATCATTAGTAATGTTTTTATTCTGAGACCAAAACTTGTTTTTGTCATTGGGGGTGTTTTGCACATTTAGATTTTTGTTGGGTGTCTTAAGTTCTCCTTTGTCAATGAGATATTTTTCTATTATGAGACCCTTTTCCACTAGTTCTACAAAGGATGTGCAACAATGTACCCTCACGTCACTTCTCAATTTTGGGTTGAGGTTTTCTTGGAAGATAGTGACCTTTTGTTTCTCAAGTATTTCAACAAGACATCAATTGGCTATAGTTCTCCATCTCTAGAAGAAAGTGATAAATGTTTCTCTTTCATCTTGTGTAGTGTGACACAAGGTTGCTATGTTAATCTCATGGTCGATGTTAAAGGAGAAGTGTTCAACAAATTTGTGAGCCAGCTCACCCCATGATTTTATGCCATAGTCATGACCTAAAAACCACTCTAATGCAATTCCAATAAGACTTCTTAGAAAGAGTCTCATAAGATAGGTGGGGTCGTAGGTGACATCTATGCACATCATGGAAAATTCCCTTATGTGTTCAACTGTATTTTGCTTCCCATTGTATTTGGGAAAGTTTGGTATGACATACCCATGAGGGAAAGGTGTCATGTACAATGGTTTTTTGAAAGGAAATGGGCATAAATCCTTTGCTAAAATGGTTTTCTTGTTAGGCACTACCATGTTATCCATTTGTGTTTGAAGTGCATGCATTTGTGTCTGCAGGATGTCAACTTGCGTTAATGATGTGTTATTTGGATTATTTGGATTTATGTACATGTTTTGGAATCCAACATTTTGTGATGGGTTTTGGTTAAATGTTGGTATGTAAAGTGGATTTTGATTTGGAATCTGTGAAAATAGATTTTGATTTGGGGTTTGTGAAAATGGATTTTGATTCAGAATCTGTGAAAATGGATTTTGATTTGGAATTTGTGAAGTGATGAGTTAGTTTCCATATTGAAAGAAGGGTATGCCTCCTGTCTATGAGACCCCAATTTGTGGCATGGTACTAGCGACATTAACACTGGGTATAGCTATTGTCTGTGGAATAGTTCTAGTGACTTTGACACTTGGTATAGGAGTTGATGTTCTAGATTTTTTGTTCCCAACAAGAGGATTGAAGGGATTGGATGATGATGCCCCTATGGTGAAATTTAGCCCCTGTGTTAAGGTAGGTGTATCAAATGGAGATGTGTGTATTGTTGAGGCACTCTATGTAGGTCCTCTAGATGGTATAGTAGTAGTCACTTGAGGTATAGTGGTAGTATTTGTTCCTTGAGTAGATGCATTTTGTAGGGTACTAATATCAAAACCAGGAGGTAATTTGGCATCTTTTGCTAGCAATTTGGCTAAGTAGCGTTGAGGATCATTTGCTAGATAGTCATCTATGAAGGAAGCAAACTCAAGGTCCTATGCAACAACATCTATGTCTTCCACTATAATGCATCCTTGTGTGTCTCTAGTAACAAATTTTTCTAACAAAGTCTTGTCAGGTCTAGATGAACATGTCCCTGAAAAGGGGTTTGAGAATGGATTGATGAATTTGTTTGGATCAGCCATCTTTTCTTTTTCTTTCCTTTTCAATCTTGTTTCAACCATGTAATGTAAGCTCAAACTGCAAGTGATGCAAAATCTAAGTATATGGATGAGTTTAATCTATGTTTTTGGGATTTTCTAAATATAAAGGATGAATGTATGGAGCTATTTTTTTGGTATTTTCTCTGCAAATATGGTATGTCTAAAATGATGCTATTTTAGGATGACAGTGTCTAAATATGCAAAGGTCTAAATGACCAATTTGGAAGATTCTAAAAGAGGTTATCTATCACCTAAAGTTTAACCCAAGTTTCATTTTAGTTAATTAATTAACCGAAAAGAAGATGGGTTTCAAGAGTAAATGATGTTAGTATACCTGATTTGAGTGTATGATATCATTTGGGACATTTTTTAGTGTGTACATTTTTCCCCTCTTTGAAGTGAGGTACCTATTGCTTTGGTTCAAAGATTGATGCTCTTTGGATTAAAACTACTACTTAGATCAAAAAATAAAAAAATTCTAATTTTTTAGATGCCCCAATGGAAGGATAAAGCTGATTCCCTTCCCCCTTGACAAGTCGGCAAAAAATTTGAATTTTGGGTTGATTTCTCAACAAAGGTTAAAGGCTGCCCTAGGGGTCCAAAAGGGCTCCAAGATGCGAAAAAATGCCAAAGACACAAAAAAATGATGCAAAACAAGCTTTAGTTTGGAAAAATTGGTGAAAATGATGAAAAACCCCAACTTGATGGTTAAGTTAGGGCAAAAAAACCTAATTTTCAAGCATAAATAGGTGAGGAAGAGTCACTTTCAATTCATTTGTGCATTCATACCTTAAGGATTTCTTACAAATTGAGCTCTAACCCTCTGACGAGATGGTGCAATGTGTGCTCCCACGAAACATTTCTGATCGGGTTTGAGAGTACCAGAGGCTTCTAGGCACAGGACCACTGGTATGTGATTCAAAACTTGATTTGAAATTTGAATTTTAGAATCCGCAACACTAATTTGAATTTTAGTGACACATATGTGTATTGTGACATAGTTTGCAATTTAGAATTAAGGTTTCTAATTTTAAATTGTGACGCATATGTGTATGGCGACACACTTCTAGATTTGAAAATTAGGGTTAGGGTTTCACCAAAGCTAAATCGTAGTGCATACATTTATAGTGACGTGACTTGCGAATTGCATTTTGAATGCATTGGGCATCGCTATTTGAAATCTGAATTATGGTGACACTATCATAAATAGTGACACTATTGTCATTTTGGGCTGAAAATTCCAAATTTAGCCAAAAAGATTTTGAATTTTCATGTCGTGCACTTCATAGGTGCAGGAGGTCATTCCACCTTTGATGTCCAGTGAGCACCGGGCCATAGTTTTTTCCAGACTTGGTGATTTGTTTGAGTTGTGATGGGAGAACCTGGGAGATATTGGCGTGTGGTACATTGCATACATTCTTCTCTTCCAAACACACTTGGAAATGATGATAGCATTGTGTGAGCAATGGCATAGTGAGACCTTGTCATTCCACCTTCCTACGAGCGAGACGACAATGATGCTAGAGGACATATGGCAGATATTGTGTTTGTTGATACATGGCGAGCATGTGATTTATGACTCTAATGCCAGCTATGATGAATTCCATGAGGTGATGGAGATGGAGGAAATTGTTCTATTCACTTTACAGATTGACCTCAAGATGTACATAGGTTGAGTACCTAATTTAATATTGATCATAATCATGATCATCTCATGTTTGGTTGCTCCCAACTGATTAAGTAGAGGATTTAGTCTGGGATGGGGCCTTGCTTGCCACAAGATGCTTTTCAAGGGGACTCAATATGCTTGGGGCCCAATGATGTTAGCCTCCTTATACCATGATATGCATGATTTTGTATACTGCGATGGCAGGGCGATCGACACAGGAGTCACCTTACTATACATTTGGGCTTGGGATCACATTATTGTGCTTTGACCGATTGTTCAAATAGTGGACGTAGAGCCAAATGATCTAGTCATATGAAGGTATAGGGGTGCCATTACTTTGGAACATACAGTGTAGCTTGGGATTCCATACTGGCGTAGGGTCATCGATGATATTACAATCTTCAGATGGTGAGCGTGGCTTTAGATGCTAGCATGGTATGATGATGTTCAATAGTTCTTCTTCGCTTAGCAAACCCGATACATGCAGGGTCGAGATCATACCATCTTTGAGAGACACCTACCTGATAGGGTGGCCAGAAGTTTGGTGAGAGGCAAGACAGGCCTGATGATGTGTACACTACTATTTTTGTTAGGTCAGCTCAAGAGACTGCATGGGGACATGTGATCCCAACCCATGAGGTTGTAGAGGGATTTTGAAAACTAGAGGCTAGGCCATGGGCCTATGATAAAGGAAAAGAATATGCATAAATGATTCCTGCTTATGATGCATGGTTCACACCCCCTCACCAGTTGACAGATCTAGCAGGTGCACCTCCACGAGGGACACTGAGAGGGAGGGGTGTAGGAAAAGGTAGAGGAAGAGGTAGGGGGCATGATTAGTAGGATGGATAGGTCCCATGAGCACCACTAGGGTAGCAACAACCTCTGATTTAGTAGTAGCCAATGAAACCACCACTGTTGGGGCTAGATCCAAAAGATTTACAAATATAGCAGCTATAATAGCAAATACAGGTTATTATGGGTGAGAGGGATCATGTGTTGGCAACACAAGGGAAGACAACTAAGAGGGGGGTGAATCAGTCTTCATAGAAATTCAAACTTATTAAAATTATTAAACTTATTCTAAGATATAATTAACAAACATGAAAGCATGAACCATCAACACGTCAGAAACACACATAAACCAAGATTTTTTATGTGGAAACCTTGTTAGGGGAAAAACCACGGTGGAGGTCAGTCCACAAGATTACATCCTGTTAAAAGTATAAAGAATAAAATGGGAATGAACATGCATTCAAGCACACTTCCTAGAGCTCACTACTCAATTACAACAAGGTGTATTGCCCAAAGGAAGACACACTATCTTATAGAAACATTTGGATTACATCCACAGGGATTTGAACTGAGAAAATAGCATCTGCTAATGCCTAATTACAGTTTCAGTTAAGCACATGAACACTTCTTCACTCTTCTTCACACTCTACTATGCCTTCAAAATATTTAGAACATTATGTGTGCACACCATGCATTCAAATGGTATAAACAATCACTTATATATATCCACAACAAGAAATTACATCGTTACATGTCAGACTCAACAAAATAATAAAATGAATATAAACTATCGGCCCAAATCAATAACAATTATTAATGCAAATCAACCAAGGTCGGCCACAACATAGTGAAGACCCAAAAAAAAATCCTCAAACAAAAAATACCTTCAAAAATTATTCCTCGAAGATCCAAAACACGCTACAACCACCTTGTCGGCCATGAACATGAAAAACATGAACACACAAGAGAAAATCACCAATCGTGAACACAACGATCAATGTGGATGTGCAACACAAATAGAGCATGATCTAGAAGCATCCACAAACATCATGAATCACTATAGAAGCATCTACAACAACTAAACTAACTAGAATCACATCAATCTTCATTCAGGAACACCAATTGCAGCAACAAAAAAACCTGTCAAAACACAACTTCTCATAACTCGATCAAATCTTCTTGTGGATCTCTAAAACTCAACGTGGATAAACTGATATACTCGACAACAAACCCCTTAGTCCACAACCTCTGATCATCAATGTACTGAGCGAACCAACATACTGAACTTTACTTCATCAATGACAACCTACAACTCATTCCATTACAATTTTCTCAATATCCTCAACATATACAACTTCAAATGACATTAAATACAATAGTGTTGACATTAATGAAAACCACATATCAAAAAAATAACCACAACATCCAACATCATGACCATTAATAGATTTTAGTGATCACTACTAAGAGAGATCAGGCCAAGCAACAGGTAGTGGCCTTGACAACAGAGAGAGACCAGGAGCAACAACTTAGATAGACTACTAAAATGTAGTTGGCTCAGGAGGTCGGGCATCATCAACAGCTTGAGACTATGATAGTTGCAGCTTAGGGGTGGATAGTGTCTTCTAGATTATACAGAGACACTATGATTCAGGTAGCGTACTATAGGATGCACTATCACAGGGATGTCCCACAAGCTCTCCAACAACCAAATTATTCTCAGAGGAGTGTGGCACACCCTAGAGCCAATGCTTAAATAGAGAGACAAGCTGGTGAGGGGAGCAACCATCAAGGCTAGCTCATCTATATAGACACTTTTTAATCATTGCCTGATTCTTTACACAGATGTACATTCATGGGATCCTTTTTGAAAGCCTCATGGATACTATATATTTTATCGATATACATACATTGATTCAAATATTGTACCATGATAGTCATGATTTATATATATATATATGATATGAATTCGATATGATATGATGTGTTCGTCATTTTATTTCATGCTTGTGAATGTATAGATTCACTTTGATGTGAGATATGTTGCATTATTATTCTGTATGGATGCAATTATTTTATGTATGTTTATGTGATATGCAATGGTATATGTGATGCGATGATATGATATGGGATGGATGAATGTTATATTCTTTTTCTGTATCTTTTCGTGATATGCCATGGGATGGAAAATATGATATGCTTATGCAAATGATGTGGATGCATTTATTTTATGTATTTTCTTATGCGGTTTTATGATGTGATGATGTATGTATGTGGATGTATAATGCAGATGTTGATGCTTATGATATGATAATGTGATGTATTTTTATGATATGTGATGCAACGATTTACGATGCTTAGAATAAAAAATCTATATTATTCGTTCACAACTTAAATGAGAATGATGATGTAGGATAGATATTTTATGATATGCTATGATTATGCCATGATGTATGAATGTTGATGATTTTTGGATGTGGGATGGATGCATTGATGATTTTTTTGTTGATTGTCATGGTACCAAGTTAGTGTGGAGAGAAGATAGAAGAAACAAGATGATTGACCATTGATTTTGATGATTGATTCAAAAGATCCAACAAGTCTATGATTGACTAAGACTTTATTTAGAGATGGTGATGAGAAATGCATTATGATGATGATTATTTTCTCATATCTTGGGATTGGGATTTTTTGTTATTCCTTATTGTTTGATATAACATATAGACACAATGCATCAAGGTATTGATAACCAGGACAATGTTGTATCTAGTGTAATGGACTTTGACTCGAAAAACAAATAGGATATTTCTTGTTCACACCTTGACATATGGAAACTTCATTGGTATGTAAGTTACAAGCTTATAATATATTGGACCAAAGCATATGCAATAGTCAACAATGTACTCCAAATGACCTCCCTACACACAACTAAGCAAGTATGCACCAAGATTATTTTACAAGAATACCAACAAGCAAAGAAAGAAAAAGATAATGATCAATTCCCATTCCTTTATCTCTAAATCATTTTGATAGACATCATTGAGAGGTCCTCAGAATGATTCATTAAGATAAATCATAAGAAAAGATCAAAGATAAATAGTCAGTGTTATCTATATCTCTTGCCAATTTAACTTTAGCTAAGGTGATGCCTGATACTAATGTCCATCGTAGGAAGGATGCATCCTAGGACATGTGGATCAGGGGTTGTTTGAAGTAGGATTTTGATGATATTTATGATAATTCATTGATAAAAAATTCATTGACTCATTTACCTATGATTTATACTTTAGATTTTGACACTTAACTTCTCACTTTGTGACTTGAGATACTTGCTTTTTATTATTTTTGCCAAAGGTTGAAGGTGATGATCGATTTATTATGGGTGAAGTTTTATTATGGGTAAAAGCAAGATGGGGTGGATGGTTTTTGTATTTTCTGGAATATTTCAATGTTTTTGGTATTTTGAAATTTTTTAAAGGTTTTTTTTATCTTTTTGAAAGTATATGCCAATGTTTATGGGTTTTTGATTATTTGAGGTTGTTTAGGGTTTTGAATTTTTTCTAATGTTTTTTGGATTTTATGATATTTGAATGCTTAGGGGTTTTTTTGAGTTTCAACCACCTAACCTAAAGACCTATCCTAGGGGCCTCGGGAGCTAATCAAAGATAAGGCTTGCTATGCTATACACACAGAGACCATGTAGTTCGACTAACGCAACTCATTGACAATGAGATATGAACAGTTGATGAATTTCCAATTTATAATGATGGACTCCTAAAGAACTAACCTAGGGTTTCTTAGGGGCTGATGAAAGATAAGCCTTGTCTACATTCAAGCTCAAAGACAATGTAGTTTGACTGACTTAACTTATTGACAATGAGAAATGAACAATTGATGGAATGCCAGTTTATTATGATGGACTCCTAAAGGAATGACCTAGGGTGTCTCATGGGCACATCAATGACGGCCTTGCCTACGTTCAAGTTCAGAGACAATGTAGTTCAACATGGTTCTATTTTTTGGATTTTCAATGTTAAACCTTTTTAGGGATTTTGAGGTTTTTTGGATGTTTTGGATTTTTCCTTTACAATTTTATGAATGCTTTTAGATTTTAGCTATATAAGATTTTGCAAATGTTTTTGGATTTTCTAATGAACATTTTATGAATGTTTTTGGGATTTTTGATTGCAATTTTTGATAACCTTAAGATATACAAAAACTTGATATGATCCATAATGAATTGTCCCTAATGCAAAATGATAGTCTACCTCAATCAAGGGAGAACAAACTGACTTTAAGAATATGCCAAGTAGTATTAAAGGGATTATGATACTTAACAACATCAAGATATGATAAGGATGAGGATGGTGATTAAATAAATACAATGAGTGAAGTGTTCGATGGATGGTGATGATAGGATAAAGAGCCAAAGAATAGATGGAGGTGCTTTATTTACGTGAAGTGCCTGTTTGCCAGGTTTTCACCAAGGTACTTGCCCAAAGCACCATCGAAGTGGTTTTCACTAGAGGACAATTTTTTTTCTTTACTCTTCCAATCCCTTTTCTCATTTTTTTGGATTTTGATCATTTTTTGATTTTTTTTTTATATTTTCAGATTTTACACCCTTCAAAACTAGGCATAAAACTTTTTAAGATGCAAGTTGTTAGTTGCTTCCTACAAGGGTTCACCTTCATGTGTTGATAATTGATATGATCCTAATACATAGCTTGTTGTGATGACAAAATGACCCAACCAATTAGGCTCAAATTTTCCTTTACTATCATGATCTAGTAGATTCTTTTGATTTTGTTTGAGAACAAGATCCCCTCCTTGGAAAGACCAACATTTGATCTTCTTGCTATAGCTCTGTTTCAATTGTTTTGATATACTTGCAAGTGATTGAGGGCATCCAGATGATGCTCTCCCAAGAATTCTAGCTCATTCATCCGAGATATTCTATATTCTTCATTGGTGATTAGGTTTTGTAGTGACACTCATAGTGATGGGAGCTCAACCTCAATAGGAAAAATAGCTTTTGATTCATAGACCAAGGAGAAAGGGGTTGCACCTGTAGGCATGTGGATACTGGTTTGATAGGCCCAAAGAGTGAGATTTAACTATAGATGGCAGACATGACCAACCTCATTGACTATTTTCTTTAGGATCTTTAAAATAGTCTTATTTGTAGCCTCATCTTGACCATTTCCTTGGGGGTAATACGGGGTAGAGAATCAATGTTGGATGTTGAATCTTTGACATAGCTCTTTCACATCCTAATTCTTGAAGTGTGTTCCATTATCTGATATGAGGGTTTGTGGAACACTGTAATGATAGATTAGGTAATTCAAGATAAACTTGGCAATTTGCTTCCCCATTATGTAGGTCATATGAATGGCTTCAACCCACTTGGTAAAATACTCAATGGTTTTTATGATAAACTTGTGGCCATTGGATGTGATTGGAGTAATCTTTCCTATGAGTTCAATCCCCCACTACGAGAAAGGCTAAGGTGTCATCATTGGCTATAATTCTTGAGTTGGAACATGAACAAGATCCCCATGCTATTGAAACTGGACACATTTTTGCACATACTAATGGGCTTCTCTTTCCATGGTTGGCCAGTAGTACCCCATCCTCAATAGTTTCTTAGCTAGAGTCATACTACTAGAATGGGAACCACATATTCCATTGTGAACTTCTATTAAAGTAGTCAAGGCTTCCTCTTGGTTTAGACATCATAGTAACATCCCTTTGATGCTTCAATGGTAAAGGGTATCACCTAGGATCATGAATTGGGATGCCTTTTTAACAATGGTCTTCTTAAGGTTAGACATGATATCATATGGGAGGGTTCCTCTACTTAGGTAGGTAAATATATCATGATACCATGGGGATCCAGGACTAACAATGATACACATGAACTCAGACTTAGGGATTTTGAAATTCAATATGAGAAGTTGTTCTACCAAGAATTTGCATTGGAGGACATTGTTCAACATGTCTAAGAGTGATTTTATTATTGCCATAGCATCTGCTATATTGTTCATGCAAGGAATCTGATCAAAATTTATATCTATGAAAATATCTTTGATAATTTCTACCATCATTTTGTAAGGAGTGAGATTTTCATCCTTAGTTTGATATTCATTGTTGACTTGGTTGATAACAAGCTATGATTGTCCGTAGACTTTCATCTCTTATATCTATCACTAAACTTCTATCCTTAGACCAATGATTAGGGTTTTGTATTCAACAATGTTGTTGGTACATGGAAATGATAGCCTATATGACTTTGGGATGTAATCACCTTGAGGGGCGATGAAAATAATTCCTACTCTTGATCTATGTATGACTTTGGGAGGCACCTATATATGCAGAGAACCCCTTGATATCTTCCTTGTAATCCTCTCATATGTTTCAGTCTTTATGGTGTTTCATGTTGAGGATGGCTTTTACCTTTGTTGGATCAATTTCTATCCCTCTTTGTGAGATGATATAGCCAAGAATTTTCCCTGATTAACCCTAAAGGCACACTTTTTCGGGTTTAGCCATACCTTGTATTCTTCAAGACTGTCAAAGATGGGTCCTAAGACTTCTATGTGATCACTCCTTTTCATTCATTTTTCCAAAATATCATCCACATAATCTTCAACTATTTTTTGGATCATGTCATGAAAGATGAGGGTCATTGCTCTTTGATAGGTTTCTCCTACATTCTTCAACCTGAATGGCATCACGTTCTAGCAATAGGTTCCCCATGGACAAGTGAATGCAATTTTTTGTTGATCCTCCTTGGCAATCATGATTTGACTGTACCCTAACAAATATTCCATGAGTGATAGCATTTAATGCCCAGCTATTAAGTCTATGATGAGGTTGATTTTAGGAAGAGGTAAATCATCCTTCAGGCATGCCTTGTTTAAGTCTCTTAAATCTATGTAGATTCTAATGCCCCTAGTGGGTTTTGAGACTGGTACCAGGTTTGAAACCCACTCAAGATAATCTATCAATCGAATGAATCCAACATCAAGAAGCTTTTGTAATTTTAGTTTCACCAAGAGTGCTATCTGAGGGTACATCTTTCTTAATTTATGCTTCACTAGCTTAGCTTCAGGATAGATTGCTAAGTGATGCACAACTACTTCTCGATCAAGCCCTAGAATATTAGTGTATGACCATGCAAATTTGGTTCTTTCTCTTTCAGAAATGCTACTAGGTTTCTATGTTCTTCATCCAACAATGATTCAACATAGAAAGTGATCTTAGGTGCTTCTTTTGTTCCCACATTGACTAGAGTGGCCTTTTCTTCTAGTACTACTGACTTCTCTAGATGCACCACACTAAGGGGGAGATTAAATCCCTCATCCTTGGGTGCCTTAAAGAGGTTTTCACCCTTGGATACGTCCTTTTTTTTTTCTATTTTAGGATTAAAAAGTACTACATTGTGGTTTTCACTGAAAGATCTACAAGTTAACTACATATTATCAATTTTATGACTGAAGGACTCAATCATCTCCCCATAGTATGCTCTTGTGTCTAGCTCTATGTTAAAACTTTCCTTATGATATTCCCATGGTAATTTTTCATGGAGTCCCATGAATTCTAAGATCGCTTCATCATTTTTGAATAAATCTAGAATCGGTGGTCCTTGTTGGTCCAATTCAATGAGTTGTGGGTATACTAGGTGTATTTCAGTCGATTGAGTGCTTGGAGAAAAGGATGTAATGGATATCATGAAAAGGGAGTTATTCTCAAATAGGTTAGCAACATCAAGGAGGAAGTCATCTAAGGTTGTTTCACATGATGTAGGTAGCCAAGAGGAAGCCTCAACCCATTTAGCAGAAGTACCTTTTCCAATAAGGGTAACCTTGCTAGTAGTACAACCTAGACCAAGATTCTTTAGTCGTTTCTTAGGAACAATGGGTTCTAACAAACCATTATCATTCTATCCTAGCTTCTTGTTCTTGTTATATCCCATTCCCTTCATTAGTTGCAAGCCTTTGTTATCATCTTTCATGGCAAGAGCAAGGATAGGTTGTTCATCCTGATAGAGCAGTTTAGAGACATCTTCCTCATTAACATCTTCTTGGTTCAAATCCCCCCACTTAGAGAAGGTAGTAGCTACCATCTTGATGGTTTTAGGCTCTTTATTGCTATATGTGGGTTTCCCATGAGATTGAAGAGAAATAGGTAGCTCTCCTAAGACAAAGGTATTCTTCATTAGCTTACATTTTCCACAACCATCATCTTGGATCACTGCTTTAATTTCAGGAATGTTTTGCACAATGGGTGTTTTCATTTCTGAGGTAGATGCAAGTTATGATGGGTCAATAAATGAGGTGGAAGGTGTAGGCCCTTCATCATTGTTGGGTATTTGAGGGATTTTGTATAACTTGGCCTCAAGATTTTTGCAGTAGTAAAAAGGATCAATATCTCTATGGATAGTAATTTCTCTATCCTCGAAAGGAAACTTTACACATTAATGATAGGTTGAGGCTACAACTTTTAAGGCATGGATCTATGGTTGGCCAAGTAGGATGTTATAGGGAAGGTCAAGGTATAACAGTTGGCATGTAATTTCTATGATGAGGGGTCCCACTTGGATGGGTAATATAATGATGCCTTGTGACACTTGTTCTTGGTCATCATATTCTCTAATGGTGGTACTTTTTTCTTTCTCAATAGTATCCTTTGAATAGCCTAGGTACTTGATCAACTAAAGGGTACAAATGTTTAGACCATCACCTCCATCTACTAATACTCTTTTGACCTTTTTCTTATCAATGATAACCTCAATGCGTAAAGCACAGTTATGAGATTGTTGTGATGGTAGGTCTTGTTTTGAGAAGGTGAGAAGGTGGTTAGCGATATGGACTAAATTAGCTTGAAATTGATTTGTATCAATATCCTCAAGAACAGATGACTCTAATAAATATTTTTCTAAGATTTCCCTATGTGCGAGTGATAGCCTCAACAGTTCTAGGATATAAATCTATGTGGGGGTCTTTTTAAGCTATTCTAAGAGATTATACTTGTCGGTACTTGTTGTTGGTAGAGAAGGTTGTGCCCTAGATTGGGATGGGACTCCTTGAATGGTGAATTTTCCATGTCGTGCGGTGACTCCACACTCCGCACTATTCCCTTTGATAGTGATGATGGTAATGACGCTATCATAGGAAGTGACTATATTTGAATAGGTATGATGCACGTTCATGTAATCTTTAGCTTTCTTGTCATTGTTTCCTTTGCTATGGTATGACATAGGGTTCTTGTATATCTTAAGATCCTAATTACCAGTTGGTACCCCAACAGATATGGTATCGTTCTCTATGAGGTCTTGGATAATGTTTTTGAGCCTCATGTAGTTTATCATTTTGTGCCCTTTGATCTTGTGAAAGTCACAAAGGTCATTCTCATTGTACTAGGATGGTTTCTCTTGTGGTTCTTGGTAGTTTGCAAAGTTGGGAAGTGTTATTAGGTTTGACTCTACCAATTTATTCATAATGGTTTTGATGGGTTCCGATAACTATGTGTACTTGCATTAGGATAGTTGTTCTTGTTAGGGGTTTTCCTTTGTTGTGATTCGGTGTTGGTGATTTGATTATTTTGGGGGGTGTTGTTTGTTGCATAATTGGTTGAATGTTAGCAACTTGATTGTTGTTTGGCTGAGGAGCACTTAGGACCACCTTAGCATCTACCACACCATCATTTTTGTTCTTAACCCAAACATGAGGCTTGTCATTTGAACTAGTTGGTGGGTGATTATCTCTATAAGCTTGAGTATTTCCCTAAAAGATTAGAGGTCTCTCAATGTTAAGGGCTCTAGGGACAAGCTCTTCATAATATGTGATGCACTACATTTTTAAGTGGAAGGATAGATCAAGATCTAGATTTTATATGGTGATACCCACTTGTTGTTCATTAGGAAGAGGCCATTTACTTTTACTAGCTCTTTGTCTCCATTGTTGTAAGTGTGAATGGTAGCTCTAGACCTGTTTAAACATGGACAAACAACACAATGTTAGTCAATAAAAAATATCTAAACTAGCATTCCCCATGAGATTCATTCAAAGCACAATGAACAAGAAATAAAGTAAAGAAAACAATTGAAAGTTATTCAAATCCTATTCAAATGCTCAAATCCAACATCCAATGGGGGAATTGGTGCTTCTTTAATGTGAAAAGAAGCCCTTTCCCAACTCTTGGACGAGCTTGATGACTGAATGGTTGATCCTTGATGAAATTCTCAATAACCTAGCTATGGTGATGAAATGTTATGATAAATTTGATGAAAATGGATGAACTTTGCTCAAAAATCTATAGATAGTGAATTTGCCTCAAGTTTTGGATCAAATGCCTAAGATTGTGGATCCAAAATTAGTAAAAGAGCTCTCCATTTATAGAAGAGAAGGATGGAAGAATGAGCCAAAAGGATGAATGTGGGACTAAAGATAAACCAATAGTAAAATGCCACTTGTCAACATGCTAGTGAAGAGAGGTGGAGCACATTTTGATGAATGTGCACATAAATGCTATTAGGTAGAGATTTGAAATTCAAAAGATGGCTTGTGGAGGGAAATGTGGAAGAGGAGTTAATGCCACTTGGATCAAGAAAAAGGACTTGTAAGAGTTATAAATGCCATGTTGGAGGATAAGACCTTTGGGAGGGAGATTTCAAATTTGAAGAATATTCCAACTTGATGCATTTTTGAATGAAAATGGAGGAATTTATAAATAAATTAAATTGATTTACTTGCACAAGTTGCAAAAGCTAGAGGATTTGATGGATTAGTGTTAGTGTTAATCAAGATTTGATTAACTTAGATGGAGGTTAGTTGATTTGACAATTTGACCTAGACATTTGGATTTATTTAAATCAAAATGAGAGGAAAATGAATATTAGACTTAATTAAATAAAATTTGATTTATTTAATTAAAGAAGATGGTGTTAGACTTAAATCAAATAAAGGTTAATTTATTTAATTTAAAGGAGATGACTTTAGAAGTTAATTAAATAAAATGAATTATTTAATTAAAAGAGAGACATTAGGATTAATTAAACAAAATGTTTTATTTAATTAATAGGAGATAAATATTTAATCAAATAAAGTGGATTTATTTAATTGAAAGATGAAATATGATGAATTTAATCAAATAGAGATTATTCAATTAAATGATTAGCAAATGAGTGATTTAGGCAGAATCGATGTTAGTAAATCAGGATCAGGTGCACGAGATCAATTAGTGTAATTTACGTGTCTAAATTTTTCCCCTTTTTGAAGCAATGTACCTATTGTGTTGGTTCAAAGAATAAACTTTCCAAGATCAAAATTAAAAAAAAATCATTTTTTTCGAATACCCCGTTGCTGCCCCAACGAGAAGGATTGCGCTAGTACACTGCCCCCTCGAGAGATTGAGCGAAAAGTTTGATTTAAGGGTCGATCTCATGACAAAGAGGTTCAAGATAAATTCAGCTTGAATGTTTGATGTAGGAAAATTTGATGATGTAGACAGTTCATCAGCCATGGGTAGCCTCATGTATATTTTTGAGATATCACACAAACTTGATACTTGGATAGAAATGTTAGTAAAGATAGAAGAATAAGAAGAATAAGATGGATGACAAGAGGATCCAACAATTCCATGATCTAATTTGACTTTATTAAAGATGATGATGAGTGATGATGATGATGCTTTGCTTATCAGGAATATGGATTTTAAAAGGGATTACTTACCTTATGTTTGATAACACACGTAGATATGATGCATCAAGGTATAAAGAACTAGGATGGCATTGTACCTAGTGCGATGGACTTTGAATCGACAATCAGATAGGAGTATTCTTGTTCACACCTAACATACAAAAACCTTGCTAAGATGCACTTCAGAAGTTTCAAACATCTCAAACCAAAATATGAAAAGGTATAACCTATCAATGCAATAGTCAACAAGCTACCCAAAACACCTTCCACACATACCTAACAAAGAAAGCACTCACCAAGTTATATTACAAGAACGTCCAACAAACACAAAAGACAAAATATAATTATCAATGCCCCATTCCTTTCTCTCTAAATCATTTTTATTAGATATCATTGAGAGCTCATTGGAATGAGTGCAATAAGATAAAACAAAAGAAAAGATCAAGTACATAAACAAGCCAATGTTCTTCATACCTCTAGCCAAGACTAAACTATGGTGATTCCTGATGTTAATGTCCATTTTAGGAAGGATGCATCCTAGGACCTGATGTTATCAGATGATTTGGGATTGATTAGATGATAAGATATTAATACCAAGAGTTGACCAACTTGCTTACCTACTGACCTAGACTTGAGACCTTGAGGTTTTGAGTTTTCACTCTTAATCTGGTAGACTTGTTTCTAATTTTTTTACCAAAGGTTGAGGGTGGTGATGATTTATTATGAGTGATGTTTACCAACATAATCCTTTCACTGGGGTAGTAGTGGGACATCCAAAAAAATTGAAAACTTTTTTATTTTTGATCTTGGCAAGTTTATTCTTTGAACCAACGCAGTAGGTACATTGCTTCAAAGAGGGGAAAAATGTAGACATGTAAATTATACTGATTGATCTCGTGCACCTAATCCTGATTTACTAACACCGATTCTACTTAAATCACTCCTTTGCTAACCATTTAATCGAATAATCTCTATTTGATTAATCAAATTTCATCTTTTAATTAAATAAATCCACTTTATTTGATTAAATATTTATCTCCTATTAATTAAATAAAACATTTTTTTTAATTAATCCTAATGTCTCTCTTTTAAATAAAAAATTCATTTTATTTAAAAAGTTTTAAAGTCATCTCCTTTAAATTAAATAAATTAAACTTTATTTGATTTAAGTCTAACACCATCTCCTTTAATTAAATAAATCAAACTTTATTTAATTAATTCTAATATTCATTTTCCTCTCATTTTTATTTAAATAAATCCAAATGTCTAAGTCAAATTGTCAAATCAACTAACCTCCATCTAAGTTAATCAAATTGTGATTAACACTAACACTAATCCATCAAATCCTCTAGCTTTTACAACTTGTGCAAGTAAATCAATTTAATTTATTTATAAATTCCTCCATTTTCATTCAAAAAGGCATCAAGTTGGAATATTCTTCAAATTTGAAATCTCCCTCCCAAAGGTCTTGTCCTCCAACATGGCATTTATAACTCTTACAAGTCCTTTTTCTTGAGCCAAGTGGCATTAACTCCTCTTCCACATCTCCTTCCACAAGCCATATTTTGAATTTTAAATCTCCACCTAATAGCATTTATGTGCACATTCATCAAAATGTGCTCCACCTCTCTCCACTAGCATGTTGAAAAGTGGCATTTTGCTATTGGTTATCTTTAGTCCCACATTCATCCTTTTGGCTCATTCTCCCATCCTTCTCTTCTATAAATGGAGAGCTCTTTTACTAATTTTGGATCCACAATCTAAGACATTTGATCCACAACTTGAGGAAAAGTCACTATCTACAGTTTTTTGAGCAAATTTCATCCATTTTCATCAAAGTTATCATAGCATTTCATCACCATAGCTAGGTTATTAATAATTTCATCAAGGATGAACCATTCACTCATCAAACTTGTCTAGGAGTTGGGAAAGGGATTCTTTCCACATCAAAGAAGAACCAATTCCCCCATGGGATTTGGATTTGAGCATTTGAATAGGATTTGAATAAAATTCAATTGTTTTCTTTACTTTATTTCTTGTTCATTGTGCTTTGAAAGAATCTCATGGGGAACGCTAGTTTACATTTGTTCATTGACTAACATTGTGTTGTTTGTCCATTTTTAAGTAGGTCTAGAGCTACCATTCACATTTTGGCATTAACTCCTCTTCCACATCTCCCTCCACAAGCCATATTTTGAATTTCAAATCTCCACCTAATAGCATTTATGTGCACATCCATCAAAATGTGTTCCACCTCTCTCCACTAGCATGTTGACAAGTGGAATTTTTCTATCGGTTGATCTTTAGTCCCACATTCATCCTTTTTCCTCATTCTTCCATCCTTCTCTTCTATAAATGGAGAGCTCTTTTACTAATTTTGGATCCACAATCTTAGGCATTTGATCCACAACTTGAGGAAAAGTCACTATCTATAGATTTCTGAGCAAATTTCATCCATTTTCATCAAAGTTATCATAGCATTTCATCACCATAGCTAGGTTATTGTGAATTTCATCAAGGATCAACCATTCACTCATCAAGTTTGTCTAGGACTTGGGAAAGGGCTTCTTTCCACATCAAAGAAGCACCAATTCCCCCATGGGATGTTGGATTTGAGCATTTGAATAGGATTTGAATAACTTTCAATTGTTTTCTTTACTTTATTTCTTGTTCATTGCACTTTGAATGAATCTCATGGGGAATGCTAGTTTAGATTTGTTCATTGACTAGCATTGTGTTGTTTGTCCATTTTTAAGCAGGTCTAGAGCTACCATTCACATTTTGGCATTAACTCCTCTTCCACATCTCCCTCCACAAGCCATATTTTGAATTTCAAATCTCCACCTAATAGCATTTATGTGTGCATTCATCAAAATGTGTTTCACCTCTCTCCACTAGCATGTTGACAAGTGGAATTTTTTTATTGGTTGATCTTTAGTCCCACATTCATCCTTTTCCCTCATTCTTCCATCCTTCTCTTCTATAAATGGAGAGATATTTTACTAATTTTGGATCCACAATCTTAGGCATTTGATCCACAACTTGAGGCAAAGTCACTATCTATAGATTTTTTAGCAAAGTTCATCCATTTTCATCAAAGTTATCATAGCATTTCATCACCATAGCTAGGTTATTGAGAATTTCATCAAGGATCAACCATTCACTCATCAAGTTTGTCTAGGATTTGGGAAAGGGCTTCTTTCCACATCAAAGAAGCACCAATTCCCCCATGGGATGTTGAATTTGAGCATTTGAATAGTATTTAAATAACTTTCAATTGTTTCATTTACTTTATTTCTTGTTCATTGTGCTTTGAATGAATCTCATGGGGAATGCTAGTTTAGATTTGTTTATTGACTAACATTGTGTTTTTTGTTCATGTTTAATTAGGTCTAGAGCTACCATTCACATTTTGGCACTAGAAGGAGGGCTTGTAAAAGTTATAAATGTCATGTTGGAGGACAAGAACTTTGGGAGGGAGATTTCAAATTTGAAGAATATTCCAACTTGATGACTTTTTGAATGAAAATGGAGGAATTTATAAATCAATTAAATTGATTTAATTGCACAAGTTGCAAAAGCTAGAGGATTTGATGAATTAGTGTTAGTATTAATCAGGATTTTATTAACTTAGATGGAGGTTAGTTGATTTGACAATTTGACTTAGACATTTGGATTTATTTAAATTAAAATGAGAGGAAAATAAATATTAGACTTAATTAAATAAAGTTTGATTTATTTAATTAAAGGAGATGGTGTTAGACTTAAATCAAATAAAGTTTAATTTATTTAATTTAAAGGAGATGACTTTAGAACTTAATTAAATAAAATGAATTATTTAATTAAAAGAGAGACATTAGGATTAATTAAACAGAATGATTTATTTAATTAATAGGAGATAAAGATTTAATCAAATAAAGTGGATTTATTTAATTAAAAGATGAAATATGATGAATTTAATCAAATATAGACTATTCAATTAAATGATTAGCAAAGGAGTGATTTAGGAAGAATCCGAGTTAGTAAACCAGGATTAGGTGCACGAGATCAATCAGTAGAATTTACGTGACTATAGTAAGAAATTAGCGAAAGTTTCTCCTTTGTTTTGTCTGAGAGTGTACAGTTCTTCTAGACTTACATCCATGTCAAGATTAAAAGAGAAGTGATCAGTAATTTCTTGAAAAGTTTTGATACTAGGAGGTAGTTGAGAAAACCAATCCATGGCAGGACATATTAGAATTCAGGGGAAGAAGCACATTAAATAAGAATCATTGTAAGCAACCTCCATACACATGACATTAAATTATTTGACATGGTCCACAATACTTCCTCTTCCTTTGTATTTATCGAATTTGGGGATTTCAAAGCTAGGAGGGAATGATACCATTGTGATGTTTTGATTGAATAGATAAGGACATAAGTTTTGTGTATGGGGCTTATTTGTCTTGCCCATCTAAAGGTCTTGCATTTCTTGTGGAAATTCCTTAAGTTGTGATGCTAGATCATCTTACGGATTTGGTGGAGCAACATATGGTGGGATGATGGATGAGTTTTGATATGATAAGGTGTTGTATTGGGTGTATGGTGGTGTGAGATTCTGTGAAGGTGATTGGGGTATGGATTAATATGTTCCTAACTCATTTGTATTAATAATGTTCGATTGAGGGTTATAATAGGAACTTTGTTGTTGGGCATACTATTGAGCTAGTAAGGCTTGTTGTTGAGCTTGTTGTTGTTGTTGCACCTCTAGGGCTTGTTGTTGTTGTTGTGCCACTAGGCACTTGTTGTTGGGCCTATTGTTATTTTTGTTGTGCTACTAAAGTTGATTGATGGGCTTGTTGTTGTTGTTGTGCTAAGGTTTCTTGTTGTGCTAAGGCTGCTTGTTGGGCTACTAAGGCTTCTTGATTTTTTTGTTGTTATTGTATGGCTCGTTAATAAGCTTGTTGTGCTTGTTGTAAGGCTAAGGCATGCACTTGTAATGTAGGATCAAGTGGTTGTTGGGACATCTATGATGGATTGTGGGAGTTGATGTTTTGAGTGGGTAGCGGATTGGTGATGAGAGATTGGGGACTCCCTTGGTTCAAAATTCCTTATAAGATAGTGGATTGAGGTGGAGGAATGTAGGTTTGATGTCTTATTTGATTTTTCATGGTGAAGGCGACTATGGGGAAAGATGAGGACGGTGCCATTAGGTTGTGTGATGGGAATGATACACTAGGACCTTTAGCCCATTGATTAAAAAGGTTTCTTGGTCCCATTTTTTTAGGATTTCCTTGTGTCAAGGATGTAGACAAGGTACTACCCGAGTTAATGGGATTTATTACCAAGGGATTATTTTGAGATGGGTTGATAATGGATGGGATAGATGTGTTTTGAACCACCATTGTGTTCGATGTATCTATGAGAGGATTGGATGAAGATGTCACCTATGGTGTTAAAGGTTGATTTTGCATGAGGGTATTTCCTTTCCTTTTTGGGTCTAGTTGGTCCACACCACCTTGCGTGATGTTGGGAACACTTGTGGTACTCATGGATATGGAAGAAGAGGGGTGTCCTTGATATGTTGAGGTTGTGCTAGAGTAATTAAGTTCAAGGGGTTTATATGGTTATTTATAATCTTCAGGAATGAGAGGAGCACCAAATGTTTGTGTCGGTGTGGTTGTTTGGGATGGAGGATTATTTTCAAGGGTACCCACAAGTGTGCTGCTTTCAAATGGAAGAGTATGACCAAAGTCCTTAGCAAGGCTAGTTGCAAGACTAGAAATGGATATTTTATTTAGCCCCAATGATGGAGTTGTGAAGCCTTGTGTCAAATTTTGTGCAACAAATGATAGGGAAATTGGAGCTACATTTTCAAAGGCCTGATGTTCCATGATTTCCTCCCTAGTAAGTTCAAATGGATTTTTTTTAATGTCTTCAATCTCATATGGCCCTGATGGAGATGATGGTTTTTGTGATGGAGTAATGTAACTTCTTGGATCAAATTCTAGAGGAGTTGGATCATTTAAGGTAAATGTAACTTTGGTTTTATCCATGATTCTCTTGTGTTGTGATCTTGTCTTTACCATAAATTTGGTGTCACCTCTAGGAGAGTTGTGTTGTGATTTGCAATTTTTGAACTCTCTAGTTGACTCAAATCTAGGTAAAAGGGACACTCTAAGTCTTTTTGGAGAAATGATGAAAATAGGTGATGAAAAGATGGGTGATGTGGGGAGTGATCTTTGCAAAGGTTTTGGAACAACACTTTTGACTTAAGTTTGATGTTTTGATGTTTGGATAAAGGATGTTGATGAACTTTGAAATCTTTAGGGTAGACTTGTGACCTTCAAGATGAACTAGTTCAAAGATGATAACTAACTTACCCAAATGCATGGAAAAGGATTCATTTCACATGAAAAGTAGCTAAGTTATGGGTTGGTTTGATAGATGTTGAATTCAAAAAGTGTTGGTATATTCAAAAAATTTGCAAATTTTGGCGAAGTGAAGGATGAAATTTGATGGAGGGGTGAACAAAATTTTTGACCCAATGTTGATTTAGAGTGAACCTTTTTTTGATAAGACCAAGGTAGTGAGAAACATGCTAGACCTCTAAAGTTTTCAAATCCTAAAGACCCATGTTTTAGATAGGTTCATTATCATGAAAAATACCAACGTTTAGACTCATAAAGAACATATACATGTTTGGATGTTTCCTTAGTGCACATTCATAAAATTTTATTAACAAATTGTTTCTATTTTGGTAGAGTTCCAAAGTGCATTTTTTGATTGCTTTTGAACTATGATGCCTAAGTTTTAAGTGACAACCTATAGACCTTCTCTTGGGGATTCTGATTTTGCATGAGATCATTTGGATAATTTCAAGTTTATGGAAGAAAGGAGGATACTTATTTCCATGGGGGAGGTGGTAATATGGGCCTTACAACTTCAATATCATCTTGTTCCTCTTCTTTATCTATGGCATTTGCTACATTTATCCATTGGGTTGGTGTTTCTTTTGTTTCAAAAGTGAAGCTTCTCAAACTACTAATGATATCGGTTTGTTCTTCATTAATGAGTTCAAATTTTGGTTGAACAATAGCACCTTCAAGATTAGGTTGTTCAATAGGATCAATCAGTCTCCAAATAGTCATGTGGGGTTCAATTTTTCAATTTATCTTACTTTAGTGAATTTATTTTACAACAAAACTTGTCTTGATTATGTTTCTAAACTAAAATGTCTATTTCAAAACATCATAAATTTCACAATGTTTATTTTGTGAAAAGGATGAAGTTCAAGGCATAGTTTCTTATGTTAACTTTGGAAAATATGGATTGAGCTATAAGTCAAGATATCTAGAAATCTTTAAGGATATAAATCCTTAGGACAAGCATTAATATAAAGGCTTTTTCAAAAGGTATCCATACTTAGAACAAAGGTTTTGAAAATTTTAGAAAAATTATGAATGTTTGTTTGTAACATTTTGGAACCAAGTAAAGTATTAAACTAACTCTCAAGCATTTACAATCTTAGGTTGAAATGGCCATACTTGTTGAGTCCCCACTCAGATTTCTCCAAACACTGATACAATGTGAATAGTTAGAGATTTGGCGACATTGGCTTCCCTCCATAGCACACACTTCTCAAGGCCACCAAATCTCAAAATCCTAAAGATCCTAAGATCCTAAGGATTTTTCTATTTCAACAATGAATAGTACAAATGTGGGATAGCTTCAGAATGACTGTTCTTGCACCAAAAAGCATTAACAATTTTTGGTAACTAAACAAGAGGTTTGAAATAAGGGCTTTTGTACAAGGTGGCCATACACATTGCAAGATTAGTTGACGATTATGGAGAATGAAAAGGCCTTGTGGTCCCTTCCTAAGAAGATATTTTGACATGTCATGAGGACACTAGTAGTGGCACTTGTTGATATGACACATCTGCACCTGTTGCTTATGACTTTCATCACAAACACATTTTTATATAGTAGCTTGAAAGTAGCTTGGCCTTAGCCTCATTACCACTTGGGTCATTCCCTCCTTTCAAAGCAGGGAGGCAGACCTCTAAAGATAAACATAGCAAGGAAGTACATTTGTAGTTTGGTCATCCCAATTTGCAAGAAACAAGGAGAGAACACACACCACACCTTTTCCCTACACCAACAATGGGTTCATTTTTAGTCCAAATTGAAATATGTAGGTGCTTATACAAATTGTTAAGGAATGTTTCTATTTCTCAAGATCATCGAGTGGTGTAAGAGAATTGTATACGCATTCAATAACAAAAATGTAAATTAAAACATAGAAAACACTTGTTAATTTGAACCCCTAATCTAAGATGACTTCATTTTATTCACCAAAAGAAATGTTAAGTTGCCTTGTTCAATTTTAAAACCCAAAAGAAAATGATGAAAGGAGGGTTCAATTTTAGTCCTATTTGAACATTCATTTTAAACCCAAATGAAGATTAGTGAGGTCCTAAAGCATAAAATGAAAAGCATAAGAAATTGGGTTATAATTTCCCCAAAGCATCAAATGCTTGTTACAATTATAAGTTCTTAAGATAAGAATGCTTCTTCACTTTAACCTCATGTCGTCCAACCTACAAAACCCTGTTAGTTACAACATTAGAAGCATGTTAGTAATATGATAAAGTGAAAAAATTAAAACACATGCTAAATGATTGCTAAATTTCTTACCAAAGAAGGGCATTTCTATTCACGATGGCGTCGCTCTGGTGAACTTGGGTGTCACTTTGTAGAGAAAATAGTGATGATGATAGCATCACTATTTGAGATGTGTCGCCATTTATAAATATTAGATACCTCTAAAAGTATTCAGTCGCTATTTATTTAATTAGAAACATGATATTAAATAGGTTTCATCATTTCAAATGACAATAGCATTTCTATATGGTGTTGCCCATAAAGGTATTGCTGAAATTATGTTAGGCGCCGCTATTTCTTGTAAAAATCAAAATGAATGGAATTCAAGATAAAAATTGATTAAATTTGATCGATTTCTCCCTCCTAGTGCCAAAATGTGATTGGTCGGATTAGTATGGACCGATTACACTTGATCCATAAAGAATCAAAGCATAACGAAGCCACTAATGTCAATCTAAACAGGATCAATCAAATTGAAGTTAAACTAGACATTCATTAAAATAAAGAATTCTAAACTACAAAAACATTTAAAATTTCTACTCTAACCCATTTGAAATTTATCCAATTTTGGGAGTGTTGTCACATTGATGTGGAACAATGACCCTTTCCCAATCCCATGATCAATGAGCTTGTTTCAATCAATCCTATTGAAGAGAATCGATGAAACGGCTGCGAGATGTGCATAAAACATGATTTTAATCTAAATGCACATAATGCAAAAGCTAATCAGCATAATTTATGCTAAAATGATTTAGATATACAAATGCTAAGCTAATCTAAATGAGATTAAACTAAAATGATTCAAACCCTAGTTATCTAATGATGCATTATAGAAGCCATTAATGGAAGCTAAGCTATTATGCAACTAATTTAAACTAAAATATGCTAAATAAGTGTTAAATATGAGTATGAGTATGAGTGATTTCAATAGCACAAGTTTTCTATTTGAAAGATGGATCCATTTGTCTCCAAATAGTGAACTATTTATAGGAGAGCAAATGAGAAATGGAGGGTTGAGATCAAAAAAGTTAATCAACAATCAAGGATGGAGGAGATTGGAGGTATGGATCATGAATTCTCATCAATGGGTGAGAATTCAAGATGATATTTAATCAAGGATTCTCATTCCTTCAAACAAGCACACTTTTGGCCTGTACAAGAGGTCAAAAGTTAACTTGCACAAGAAGTCACAAGTTAACTTGCATATGAAGCCAAGTGAGAATATTCCCTTTTTTAAATGATTAGAGGAGAGATAATATTCTTTGGAATATTCTCATGGGTGAGGGAAAAGGATATTTTTCAATTTAAAACAAAGTTTAATTGTGCAAAAGGGGAAGGAATATTCCATGGGAATATTCCCCTTTTGGAGGAATGTGCAAAGGAGGAATGTTCCCTTAGAATATTCCCTTGCAAGTGGGAGTGAAATTAGATTAGATAATAATTGACAATTAAACAATGTTAATTATACAATTATGGGGTTTTAGAAGAATTAAAATGATATTCATTAAATTAAGTAATTTAATAAATGGGGGAAAGGTGAAATGATATTTAATTATATAACTTAGGGTTATTTAAGTAAATAAGAAAACTTAGGGAATTAAATTAATAGTTTGATTTATTTAATTTAATGAGAAGAAATGTTAGCATGAAAGGGGGAATTAACCTAGTTAAATTAATTAGGTTAATGGATGCAAATGATGCAATTAATTAAATAGCTAGGCTAATTTAATTAATTAAGAAAAAATATGATCGGTTTCAAGAGGAAATAATGTTAGTATACCTAATTTTTGAGTGTACGATATCATTCAGGACATTTTTAGTGTCTACAAAACCAAATTAAACTGTACAAAGGAATATTCCCTTTTTGGAGGAATGTGCAAAGGAGGAATATTGCCTTGGAATATTCCCTTGCAAGTGGGGCCAATTAGGTAATTGATAACTAAACAAAATTAATTATGCAATTAGGTGAATTTGGATATTCATTAAATAATTAATTTATTTAATGAAAAGGGAAGTGATATGATATAAATAATTAAATGACTTACAAAACTATTTAATTAAATAAGAGGACTTTAGGGATTAAATTAAATAATTTGATTTATTCAATTTAATTGGACAAAATGTTAGCATAAAAGGGGATGAATTAACCTAATTAGGCCAATTAGATTAATAAAGGAAAATAAGGTAATTAATTAAATAGCTAGGCTAATTTAATCAATTAAGTGAAAAGAGGATGGGTTTTAGGAGGAAATATTGTTAGTATACCTAATTCAAGTGTATGATATTATTTAGGACATTTTCAGTGTCTACATTTTGCCCCTCTTTGAAGCAAGGTACATGTTACATTGGTTTAAACACTAATGCTCCTTAGATTAAAAATTATTTCCTAAATCAAAAAATAAAAATTTTATAATTTTTTTGATGCCCCACTATTGTTCCAGTGGAAGGAATAAGCTAGTTCCCTACCCCCTCAAAAAATCAAGCAAAAAATTTGAATTTTGGGTTGATTTCTTGACAAAGGGAAAATGCTTCCCAAGGGGTCCAAAGAGGCTCTGGGATGCAAGAAACATGCCAAAAATGAAAAAAAAGATCTACAAAATAAGCTTAATTTTGGAAAAATTGGTGAAAATGATGACAAACCCTAGCTTTATGGTTAAATTAGGGAAAAAAACCCTAATTTACAAGCTTAAATAGGTGAGGAAGGGTCACTTTCAATTCATTTGTGCATTCACACCTTAGAAAATTCTTGCATTTTAAGCTTTGACCCTTCAATGAAATGGTGCAACGAGTGCTCCCATGACACATTTATGACTAGGTTCATGAGTACCAAAGGCCTCTAGGTGTAGGACCACCAATATGTGATTTGAAACTTTATTTGAATTTTGACTTTTAGGCACATTTATTGCACTTTGAAATTTTAATTTTGGTAGCATCGCTATATAGCGACACTATTTTTAGAATTAGTGATGCTATTTTGATTTATAGTGACACATATGTAAATAGCGACATAGTTCACGATTTGATTTTAGGTTTTTAGATTTTAAATCATGATGTAGGTGTGTTTAGCGATGCACCTTGTGATTTGGAATTTAGGATTAGGGTTTTCCAAGTACAAATAGTGACGCATGTATGTTTAGTGATGCATATTACAATTTTCAATTTGAATGCTTCTAGCGTCATTGTTTGGAATTTGAATTATAATGACACTATTTGCAATTTTGACATCGTGCACTTCACGGGTGTAGGAGGTTACCCAGCCTTTGATGTCCTACGAGCACCATCCTTTCATTTTATCTAGACTTGGTGATTTGTCTGAGATTTGATAGGAGCACCTGGGAGAGATTGGATTATGGTACATTGCATACATTCCCATTATATGGACACATTTAGTGATGATGGTAGTGCTATGCGAGCGATGACATAGTGAGACCTTGTCTTTCCACTTACTTGCCAACGAGGTGACAATAGCGTTGGAGGATGTATGGCATATTTTGTGATTATTGATACACGGTCAATGTGTGATCTATGATACTGACGTCAACTATGATACCTACCATTAGGTTCTTGACCAAGGGTCTATTGTCCTAGTCAACTCCCAAATAGACCTTCAGATGTATAGAGGTCAGGCGTTCACTTTTAGATTGCTCATTGTGATGTTGATCTTAGGTTTGGTTGCTCCAAATTGACGAAGCAGAGGATTCAATCCAGGATGGGGTCTGGTTTGACATAGGATTCTCTTCAAGAGGACCTAGTATGTATGGGGACTAGTGATTATAGCCTCCCTTTACCATGATATGCATGACTTTTTTTTACTGTGATGGGAGAGCGATCAATACAGGGGTCACCCTGCTTCATATTTGGGTCTGGGAGCACATTATTGTGCTCTGACCTATTGTTCCTATGGTAGATGTAGATCTAGATGATCTAGTTGTTTGGAGATATAGGGATGCCATCATATTGCACCACATAGGTCATCTTGGCATTCCCTACTAGTGTTGAGTGATCAAAAATATGACAGTGTTCATATGGAAATCATGGCTTCAAATGCCAGCTTGGTATGATGATGTGCAATAGATTTTCTTTGCTCAAAAAACCTAGTATATGTAGGGTCAAGAGAACATGATTATCAAGAGGTACATGTCCAATAGGGTTGCTAGATAGTTTGGCAAGAGGCAGGACTAGTTTGATGATGCATACACTATCATTTTTGCTAGGTTAGTGTGAGAGACTGCATGAGGACACATGATCCCAACCCATGAGGTTTTTGAGGGCTTCTGACAGTTGGTTGCTAGGTCATGGGCCTATGATCAGGGATAGGAAGATGCATAGACTACACCTACTTATGATGCATGGTTTGTACCCCCTCTTCAATTTATAGATCCAGTAGGTGTACCTCCACGAGGGAGGCTAAGAGGGAGGGGTGTAGGCAGAGGCAGAGGAAAACCAAATGATGGACATGGCAGAGGTACAAATGATAGGGGCAGAGGTCCAAATAATAGGGTCAAAGTATAGGATGGCCAGGATGGCCATCATCACAATGGAAAAGTCTCTGTTGCACCACCATTGCACCAATAGCCTCCTTAGTAGCCATTGATATAGCAATAGTCTCCATAGTACCCATCGCCAAGGCCAGATCCATGTGGTGCATAGATACAATAGTTGTAGGTGGTGAAAGGTGAGAGAGATCAAGTGAGACAATAGATAATATCCATCACTACTAAGAGAGACCAGGCCCAACAACAAGTACAGGAATTGATAGTTGAGAGGGACCAAGAGGGTCAGCTCAATTAGACTGCCAATATGCAGCTGGCACAAGATGTTGGGCAGTGCCAATAGTTGGAGGCCATGAAAACTACAGCTCAGGGATAGACAGTCTCTTCCCATTTATATAAAGAGGTCATGACCAAGTCATCCTATTATCGCATGCACTATCACTGAGATGTCCCTGCGGTGATTAGGTAGCCAAATTACTCTCAAAGGAGTGGGGCACATCCTTGGGTTGAGGATCAACTAGAGAGAAAACCTGATGAGGGGAGCATCCATCAGGGCTAGCTTGCTTGTACAGATACTTTTTTATTACTACTCGATTCTTTATATAGATATACATTGATGGGCTCCTTTTTGATAGCCTCGTGGATATTGTACTTGATCGATATACATACATTGATTCAGATATTGTATTATGACAGTCACCATTTTTTGATATATATATGATATGGATTCGATATGATATGATGTGTCCATTTTATTCCATGCTTTATGAATGTATGGATGCATTTGATGTTGGTATGATGTGATGTGATATGCCTATGCATGGATGCACTTCTTTTATTTATGTGATATGTGATGATGATCTACGATACAATGATATGAGATGCAATGATATGGGATAGATGCAATGTTATATTCTTTTTCAGTATATTTTTATGATATACCATGAGATGGATGACATGATATGCAGATGTTTTTCTTATTCAAATGATTTGGATGCATTTCTTTTTGTGTATTTTCTTATGTAGTTTTTACAAGATGATGGTGTATGCATATGGATGTATGTATAGATAATGCAGATGTTCATGCTTATGATATGATAATGTGATGTGTTTTTATGATATGCAATGCAATGATATAAGAATAACAAATCTATATTATTCATCACAACTTAAATGATAATAATGATGTAGGATGTATGTTTTATAATATGTTATGATTATGTAAGATCTTGTATGCATTTTGATGATTTGGTGGATGCAGGATGGATGCATTAATTATTTTTTAATGACTGCCATGATATTGAGTTAGCACGGAGACACAACAGCACAACAGGCAATTAGCGTCGACTTTTGCACTAGATTTTAGTGTATTTTGAGCACATGAATTGAACAATTTCACTGGCGCTAAACTCGACGCAAACAGGCATGGTCAGGTCAACGTCAAATTTTGCACCAAATTTTTTGCTAGATTTAACGTTGGATTTAGCAGTAGCTTTAGCACCAGAAAATCATAGTGCCTCTTTTAGCACCTAAAATAACGTCGAGAAGTAACATTAGAAATTGTGCCAAAATTAGTACCCAATTTGGCTTCCATTTTTGCTTCCATGTCTAATCCCATTTTTGCTTCTAGTTTTGCTTCTAGTTTTACTTCCAATTTTGCGTTCATTTTTGCTTCCAGTTTTGCCTCCAGTTTTTCTTCCAAGTTTGCTTCCAATTTTGCTTCTAGGTTTGCTTCAGGTTTTGCTTCAGGTTTTGCTTTTGGTTTTGCTTCCGATTTTCCTTCCAATTTTTCTTTCGGTTTTGCTTCTAGTTTTTCTTCTAGTTTTGCTTCCAAGTTTGCTTATGGTTTTGCTTCCAGTTTTGCTTCTGGTTTTGCTTCTAGTTTTTCTTCTGGTTTTTCTTCCAATTTTGCTTCTGATTTTGCTTTCAATTTTGCTTTCGATTTTGCTTCTGGTTTTGCTTCTAGTTTTTCTTCCAATTTTGCTTCCAGTTTTGCTTCTAGGTTTGCTTCCGTTTTTGCTTCCAATTTTATTTTTGGTTTTGCTTCTAGTTTTTCTTCCAGGTTTGCTTCCAATTTTGCTTCCATATTTGCTTCTATTTTTGCTTCCAGATTTGCTTCTAGTTTTGCTTCTAGGTTTGCTTCCAAGTTTTCTTCTGGTTTTATTTCCAAGATTACTTTTGGTTTGCTTCTAGTTTGGCTTCCATTGTTGCTTCCTTTTTTGCTTCTAAAAATACTTCTTTTTTTGCTTTCATTTATTAATTTAATATGTTTTATTTCAATTTAATTAGTTAAATATATCATGCCTCTTAAATAACTCATGATTATAGAGTAAGTAATTTAATTATTTAACTCATGTGATTAAATAACAATATAATTATTGTAACATGATCATCATCTATAATTAAAACAAGTGAGTCAAACATCTATAATTTAATTGAATTTGGCAACATCCATCTTGAGCAGTAAACTAAAATCATCATACTTAATAAATATCCATCCAAAAATCATCAACCACTTTTAATATATATAAATTGACAAGTTAATACTAATAAGATCATCATCATGTATAACTAAAACAAGTGAAAGTCAAATATGCCAGTACATCAAAAACATGTCAAAATGATACATGTCCAATAGTTGACATAAGTGAAAATGATACATGTACAAATTATATAAATAAAATTGATAAATTATGTAACTCAAATTGATACAAGTCAAGATGATACATGTCCAAATGATCTAGTGAAAATGATACATGTCAATATGATGCAACTCAACAATATAGTATTGTAGGTCATGAAATGATACATATGATAGTAACCATGAAAAGAGTCATCATAATGATATATCATCAATGATCCATGATGTAGTCTATATGATCATGAATGTCACGGGTTACTATCACCAACTATCTCATCATTATCATCACCATCGTGATCATCATCATCATCGTCGACGTTGTCGTCGTCATCGTCGTCCTCTTCATCGTCATCATCATCATTGTCATCGACCTCGATTTCTTCTGTATCTACATCATCATCATCCTCTTCCATGTGATCTATACCGGCAAAACCAATATTTTTTGGATCTATATCATTTTGAGGATCATCTTGATCTTCTAGAAGACCCATGTTCTACAAAAAAAAATATTTAAAATGAAAAGTTATTATTTATTTCATGCAATAATTTATTTTCAATTATATATCTAATATTAAAACATACGAGACCAAACCATAATCATATTACATCATATAAAAGTGCACATACCATAATAAAATTTCAAAAAAAACACAGCTAATACTGATGAGTCGGGAGAAACTTTAGCTTTCAAAAACAAAGCCAATTAGGTTGGAAGACTTGTGGATCAGGCCAGCATTTGGTAGAAGAGGAAGAAAGATGACTGGAACTCTGGAGGCCCACCATAGTGGATTTTAGTACTCAACCATGAGAGTAGAAGAGGGAGCTGATATCATGTCTCAAAAAATTAAGCATGCATTATTCCAACCAGTGGAGAAGGAGATGATTACTTTGCTTCATTTTCATTTGCATAACCATATCACGACATGGGAACCAAGAAGACCAAGGAAGTTTAGTTTTATGTGGAGGTAATGGATGTGGTCCAAACTTTAGGAGGGGCAAGAAGGTCAATGTATGATCTTGATGAAATTGAGGAAGAACAGCAAGAGAGGGACAAGAAAAATAAAATCAATAGAGTTTCAAGGATTTTTCAAGCGAGTAAGAGAGCTATGGGAGCAGCCTCATCTAAAATATTTTGAACTAGCATTTGATATACCATTTAGAGAGCTTGGTTTTCATGGAGTTCCTTTCAAAGCCTCTACTTTTATTGTTCCTACGATAAACTATTTGGTAGAGTTGGTGGAATTACCTTTCTTAGTAATCACTGTTAGTGAGATTGAGATTGTTAACCTTGAGAGACTGGGACTTGGGAAAAAGGAATTTGATATGGATATTGTTTTCAAAGACTTCAAGTAGGATGTACTCTACATTGATGCCATTCCTCAATCTTCACTTGATGGCATCAAGAAATGGCTAAACTCCATGGATATAAAGTATTATGAAAGCAGAATGAACTTGAACTAGCGACCAATTTTGAAGAGTATTATTGATGATCTAGATAAAATTATTGAAGATGGTGGTTGGGAATTTTTGAATATGGAAGCTAGTGATTTTGATTCTAGTAATTCAGAAGATTCAAATCAAGGATATGAACCCTCTAATGTAGAAGAGGAATCAAAATCATATTTCATGTAGCCGCCATCAAGAGTGTTACAAGCCAATGAGATGGAGGGAATTCTTATATAAGGATAATTTTCAATGTTGCAGGTACTGGCTTTAATGCCAACTACAATGGCAACATTGAAATTCCCTAGCAGTATTTATGTTAAGGAAATTTCCTTTAGATGCAAGGATTCAAAGCACATCAACCATGTGGTACAAATAATTAAATCCCAGAGATGATTTGTAGCAATGAAAGAGTTTGAAAAAGTAGAGAGAGCTACACTGGTGACTCAGGAGAAACTTCAGCTTTCAAAAATAAAGCCAATTAGGCTGGCAAATGTGTGGATCAGGCCAACATTTGGTGGAAGAGGATGAAAGATGACTAGAACTCTGGAGGCCCACCATAATGGATTTCAGTATTCAACCTTGAGAGGAGAAGAAAGAGTTGATATCATGTATCAAAACATTAAGCATGCATTCTTCCAGCTAGCGGAGAAGGAGATGATTACTTTGCTTCATTTTAATTTGCATAACCATATCATAGCGTGGGAACCAAGAAGACCAAGGATGTCTAGTTTTATGTGGAGGTAATGGATGTGGTCCAAACTTTAGGAGGGGAGATCCTGATGTTTTCCAAGAGGCATAAATTTAGATGAATTAAGTTGACCTACATGTCTACCAAAGTTTACTTCCAATTTTTATGACTTTTTCTTGACTGTCATAGTTTACTTACAAATTTGAAATTTATTTCTAGTCATTTTGATGAGGCTATATTCAGCCAATGTGTAAGCACCTTTTGTTTGTATCACAAGCATCTGTGCATTGCAAGAATTTTGATTATCTATGGTCTACAACTATGTTGTCTCACTTATTGGATCTTCTATTTCAATGTTTTCTATGGCCTTCTCTATTTGAGGTAGCACATTACCTGAAAATCCTACCTCCTTTCCTTAGCTGAGAATTGGATTTGAATTTGGGAATACTACACTTTAAAAC
Organism: Sequoia sempervirens; assembly: GCA_007258455.2. NCBI lineage: Eukaryota > Viridiplantae > Streptophyta > Pinopsida > Cupressales > Cupressaceae > Sequoia > Sequoia sempervirens. Next base: position 123,580,674 of record VDFB02000007.1, on the reverse strand, counting down.
TAGCTATGGTTTAAGGAGAGCTATTCTAGCTTTTTTGTTGACACCCTCAATCTTCAACAAGGACTTAGATGCATGGACTGAAATGAAAGCTTTCAAACTTAGATTTGAATGTGCATAATTTGATTGATTATGGTTTTCACAGGCAGTTGTCTTTACATGAATATTTTGGATTGTCAATGCATGTAAGAGTGATCGCATCCTTATCAAGTTTGGCTACCCTTATTCAAAATGCCTTGGCCTTTGGAATCAATACAAATTTGTGCATTGTTATTCCATATTTGTAACATGTAGGACATTTAAGGGGTACAACATATAGAAATTCAGTATTTTCATCCAAGGAAAACTTACAGATGGTGTATCAAGAACAACAAAAAATGATTTCTTCCCCCACGGTGTTGATATTTTCCCCAAAAAAAAATAAAAATTATTATTTCAATGCATCTCAAAATTCAATGTATTGATTAACATTTTTTACACATTTTAGTTGTTTATGCAAATGATGCATATATGTTAACTTGATTAGTGTTGTTACTTTAGTAGTTTCACTTCTATGACAACCAGCCATCAAGCCATTGTGTACTAGAGCATGTTTTTGTTTTTAGTTAGCTTTTTTGGATATCTCTACTGGGTGTTGAGGACATTCCATTTATCTTTTGAATGTTAAGAAGTCAGAGTTTCAAGGATTTGTCAAGCAAGTAAGAGAACTATGGGAGCAGCCTCATCTAAACTATTTTGAACTAGAGTTTGACATACCATTTAGAGAGCTTGGTTTTCATGGAGTTCCTTTCAAATCCTCTTCTTTTATTGTTCCTACGGTAAACTGTTTGGTAGAGTTGGTGGAATTACCTTTCTTAGTAATCACTATTAGTGAGATTGAGATTGATAACCTTGAGAGAGTGGGACTTGGGAAAAAATAATTTGATATGGATATTGTTTTTAAAGACTTCAAGTAGGATGTACTCTGCATTGACGCCATTCCTCAATCTTCACTTGATGGCATCAAGGAATGGCTAAACTCCATGGATATAAAGTATTATGAAAGCAGAATGAACTTGAACTGGCAGACAATTTTGAAGACCATTACTGATGATCAAGATAAATTTATTGAAGATGGTGGTTGGGAATTTTTAAATATGGAAGCTAGTGATTCTGATTTTGATAATTCAAAAGAGTCAAATCAAGGATACGAACCCTTTGATGTAGAAGAGGAATCAAAATCAAATGAGGAAGGTTCAGAAGATGAATCTCTTGTGGAGTCATAGGAGGACAAAGAAGAAGAATATTTTGAAGAGGAGGAAGGTAAAACATGGGATGAATTAGAAGTTGAAGCCATAAATGTAGATAAGGAAAAAGGAGATGAGTTTGATAGTGAAGAGGAAAGGCGGCAATGAAAGGTAAAAGCTACAGGGAAGTCTCGGGCACCTGATATTAGAGATTCAAGAGGAATTCCTGCCAAGAGGCATAAAGTTAGATGAATTTATTTCATCTACATCCTTCTACTATTTATTCATGCACATAAATGGTCATCTTGTAATCATAAGATTTGAGCTCTATTTACTCATCCTACGCGTCAATAAACAACTCAACATAAGAGATGCAAATTGACATATTAACACAACAATATCCAACTAAGTTATTGAAATTCAACTATTGATACCATTTTCTCCATCTAGATTACAAAATCGTTCCACTTTTTTCTTTGTAACATATTATTTTCAAATTTCTTTGGATGGCAGCCATATTTCTCCTCCTGTCAAAGCATGGCACATGGACTAGTTAAACTAATTAATATGCAATCATTTACTTTTTCCAAGGAAATAAAAAATATATATCATTTAACATATTAAATATACTTAAAAATGTACAGATCAAGGCCTATAAACCTTTATGGCCACTACGATGCGTGGCACAAAGTTTCTCAAGCCTAGCCTTGGAGGCCTTGTCCTGAAACATATACTAATTCAATTTAACTATGCACAAATAAAATTTAAATATCGTTTAATAAATTTGATATAATCTTATGAGAAAATTCAAATACTTGTGTACTCTCCTCACCAGACTTCCTCCATGCATCAGACTTCTCATATGCTTTTACAAGCTCTCTTTCTTTACTTTCACACTTACATCAATTGGCCTTCTTTTTTGCCTTAGCTTAGGAGGGATTTTTTATCTTCTTTTTTTGGTTGCACCAAAATCTCTTACAGTTTTGAGACATTCGTAGCTTTATCTTCTTTACAGACCAACCTGTGCCAAAATCAGTCTCCATGTCATGGATAATTACTTTTTTCAGTTGCATGGGTATCCATAAGAATGGAAAATGTAGATGGTCTTAGAACCATTAAAGGCATGATTCCTTCAACCTATTCACAAACATTTTCCCAGCATCCGTCATTCAGACTTCCCCTGAAATCACCTCGTATTCTATCTTCGTATTGTAGCTACCAATGCAAGATTGATAACATGGCACGGTGGAAGAAGTATGTGTCCCAGGTGTGGCTAGGACATTGGAAGTCTCTGCTCCCTATTCCACATTCTTAGAGTTTACTGTCACTGATTTCCTCCTCGGTCTTTTCCTCAATCTAGGACTGGTTGAGGAATCAATTGATTCCCTTTGACACAGTTGATTTGTTTGCAATGTTTGAGGGGCATTACCAAATTGTTTTTCTATGTATCTAGCAAGCGTTTTCCAATCCACATTAACCAATTTTTTCACTGCCTCTACCCCCAATATGGAAGCCAATTCATCTTTATCTTTGTCAGTATCATGTTATATATATTTTAAAATTATACTTCTTTTAAATTTATAAATAAAAAGCTAAAAAGTAAAATTCAAAGAAATAATGGAAACATTTACAAATCTATAAATTGACAATGAATTACCTCATTGTGGCCAAAGTCTACTGACAATGCTTGCTTCCTTCTATTGCTTGACATTTTGAGGTGACCTAGGGAAAATTATTTTCATCTAGACTGTGGAGGAAAATGAAGTTCAACTGTCAGATATGAAATTTTTCGTCCAATTTGTGGTATGATCATTTTTTTTTGTGGGAAAATATGTTCATTGGGTTTGCTTAGTGTTGATAACCTAGGGAAAATGTGTTCACTAGGTTTGCTTAGTGTTGATAACCTTATCATGAAAACTCTTTCATAATGCAATCTTGCATGAATTTTTCATGGCATCGGTGACTATGGCCTGATTGGGAAAAACCAAGTGGTTTTTGTGTTTATTTTCAGCAGTTGCTCAGCAGTGACTGACCCAATTCCTAGATTTTCCAAGAAATTCACTATTTCCTTGATACCCAGGTTAGGGAAAGAATACGGAGGTATCCTGGCTTCATGCTATAATATTTTGAGCCAAATCTCAAATGGGTAGGGTAAAATTTTTTGTTGGTTTCTCAAAGGTTTTACAATTTATAATGATGGGACAATTTAGAGGTTGCTTGGATAGGTTAGGCCACAAACAAGTAAACAATCACAAATTCAAATGCAATACAAAGAGTAGTAAACAATCACAAATTCAACCAAGAAAAAAAAATTGTAACCTTACCTATGGTGTTGCAAACTAAATTGAATTTCTCATAAGTTGCTGGTAGCACCCTGCTCTCTTCCTTCATGCGGTGTTTTTCCATTTTTTGTCATTTGATTTATTCCTTCACGCGGGAAATTTTCAAATTTTTATTTTTATTCAGTAGTCACACTTTAGTCAATGTTAGTTAACACCAAATTTAGCACAGACTTTTGGATATTAATGTAATCTATTTGGGGTGCCTAAGGTAGCGCCAAGTGTGCCTAATTGAGTGCCTATCATTGTTGTATAGTGACTATTTTCATTGTTGTGTATCACAGGATCCAAAGTGTTGGAAATAATTCCAACTCCTACCTTGTTTTTGTGATCACCATTGTCCCATGACTCCTTCATTAGCTCGGTGCGGTAGAGTGGTTTTTACCGCGGTCCCAAAAGATGCTTCATCCTTCTTGGTGGTAGTGCGATGAAATTTTTTGTGGCGGAACACAAGTCTTCCTTATGTTCCTGGCAGTGTTGCGGTGACTCCCGCAAGTCTTCTACCATTGGCTTGCAGTAGTGCAGTGACCACCACTGTCCCACAGCTCCTTCATCAACTCGGTGTGGCTGAGTGGTTTGTACCACGGTCCCACAAGTTGCTTCTTCCTTCTTAGCGGTAGTGTGGTGAAAGCTTATGTGGCAACATTTTTACTCACAAAGAAGGCCATGGAGAGAGGACGTGGATGACATAGAAATACTAAATTGTTGAGAGGAAAGTGGATGGAAATAGATGAGACAATGGAATCTGCAGATACAATAGAGGTAAGAAGAGAAAGCAACCTCAACCAAAGGAGGAAGGTGTTTATGAATTCACAAATGATACAACATAGAGGAGATATCAATATGTCAAATATATGACTAAAAAGAGATTTTGTGTTGGATATCATACTCTTTGAAATGATATAATTGGTGTACTTAACATTATTTACTATGTTGTGTATTATAGGGGTGAGATGAGGCTGTGGCAACAAATCGTGTCATATCAAATGAGGACACAACGGATGAAGCAGAACATCAGGTGCTCAAATTTTGACTTAGGAAAAAATGATCTGATGGCATGTAAAACCCCACCACGTAACCTAGAGGATGATGCAACACAACGGAAGTGCAACTATTTTTTTTCTTAAAAAGAGTAACAATAACATGTAAAGTAATCTAATCTAACCACATGCATCCTCTAGGCCATGCAACACATCTACATGTAAATCCCAAAACCTACAAAATTAATCTAACCATAGCATATGAAATTAACTCATGATAAACAACATGCATCAAAGCATTAACCCATTGCATAATATACAATGGACAATAATGAATTCTTCCAAAGATTACATTAAGTCAATATACAATTACAAAGCTCATCTCCAAGATGAGATAGATCATACAAAATGATACAATTACAATATACACAGATCCTCCTCAAATACAAATGAGGAGTATAAATACATAGTGTCCAATTGATACAATGAACATAAGAGAAGTAGCATATCCACAGATACACACGAGCTCTCCGAACTGAAAGATCCTACCATCATGAACAAGCAGAGAAAGCCCAACAGTGTAAGGTGCATGATCCACCCAACCATGTGGTACCCGTAGGCCCAACCCCTGTGCTAGGAGATAGTAAAAGGCTACCAAGACAAACCTACAACCACTAGACACAAGCAACATATAAAACAACACCATACAAGTGAACACATAACATAAGGTTACAATGCTTCAAGAACCACTAAATCAAGTACATTCACTGTACAATACAAATCGACTATTTTCATAGGAGGAGTGTCATCACAAAGTTTTCATTGGTTATCCTTAGGAGATCTTCCTAGGTACCGGCCCCCATCTCGGGTTATCTTGGTACCCTCTCATGAACTCCAGCCCCACATGCATTCCAGTGCGGAATCAATTATCTTTTGAGAAGACAGGATAATTATCTTGCCATTCCAGGCCTTCCCAACTCATCTCAAGTCTAATACAATCCCTTGAGCCAATGAGTGAGGCTAACTTATTAAGTTAAATGTATTAAGCTACCCTTTCCCCTAATATAGGTTATTAAATTTCCACTAATTAAACTAACTCTCATACGAGTTGTCCTGGCACCACTTTGTGTGTTGTCCCCCATTGAAAGCCACCCCAATATTGAAAAGACAATAAACTATTCCACAACCCAAGGGTAGACAGTGCACTAAAACTGGTAACAAATAACCACCATAACTCAAGAGGTAACACATCCCTACGGATGTCAAATAATGAATCCCAACTACGTGCACTATCCAAGGAAATCTCAAAGGGTGAATAAAAGACACAACAACCCTTTCACAATTTACAATCTCAAGAAGACTTACATTTTCACAATAACCAATATCCCCCCAATACATAATTATAGAAGAATACATAATTAAAATAAGCCACTCAAGTTATTAAATGAACTACCATTAGGATTTCCTAAATCCAAATAAACTAATAACTCATATTTAAAATACATCATTTAAACATAATTCCAATTACAAATAAACAAGTAATTAAACTAAATGATTAACTTTCAGTTTCACAACTACTCATAATAATTAACTTAATTTTCACAATTAAAATAATCAATCATTAAAGGATAACTATCATGCATGCATGCATCTAAAACAATAATATCCATCTAAATAAATATCCATTTAAATAAATATCAAATTATTCTTTTCCAATTACCATTTTAAATAACAATATACATATATATATATACATTATATATATAATATATATTAATTATTTAATATAAATTATATATTAAATATATATATATCATATATATAAAACCATATGAAAATAAATATAAATATATATTATAATATATATATATAATATATATAAAATATAAAATAAAATACAAATCACAAACCAAAGAAATGCAGGCGGAATACACGGCGGATGGTATAGCCGTCACTGTTAACATACAGTGTCGGCCCCAACAATGGGTGCGGCCCTCAATGGGGGCAGCGATGGTTGCCACCATGGCCGCCCTCCCATATGGGAAGCGGTTGTGGGGTAGCCACGCCTCCCCACAGTGTCTTTAATACTTGCAAAAAAAATTTAATAAAAACTGTGATTTCCTAGAAATCATCGTACGATTTTTATCAGGGTTTTCAAAAATAAATTTCTAGAACAACATTTCAATCAAAACAATTTATATATATATTTATTTATTTGTATATGTATACATATATATATTTAAAATATATATTATACATATATAAATATGTATAAACAAAATTCACAATAAAATGCTCTAGAAGGGCATTTAATTTTCATACAAAAATTCTACAGAATATATATACAATTTTACTCAAGGAATTTTTCTATAGACAAATTATGCAAATTCCCTCATAATGTTTTCTACATGAGAGATATACGAATTTTACACAAAGGATCTACAATTTTACAACAACAAAAAAAATTCTACAGCCGTAAAAGTAAATTCCATGAAGGATTACAATTTTCTACAGTTTCAATTCAATTTCAACAGAAGCTCTAAAATATTTTCTACAGAGGCTATAAATATTCTCGGCAATCTTTTAATTTAATTTAAAATACAAAGCTTCTACAAATAATGAAATCCTCTTCTACAGGAAACTTTTCCAATTTGCAAAACAATAATAATTTAAATAACCTTTTCAAATTAAATTTACAAAAACAATAAGGAACCTATTCCAGAAGATTTGCTGATTTGAAATTTGATGCAAAGCTTTCCCTTCAATTTCCAACTTTGCCAAAGCCTCTTCCCAGAATTACCACTTTCCAGAGAACAAAAAAATAATCCAGAACCAAAAAAGAATGCATCAAAACTAGATACCCAAACTTTTTCTAAGAGTTTCTATTTTTAAAAATCTAACCCCAAACCAATTCAACCACTTTCAAAATAATCTCCTTCCTTCTATGAAATAACCTATTTTTAATCAATCTAATAATTCTCTCCGAGAATCAATTTTCAAACAACCGTAGTTAATATCTTCTAATCTCCAGTTACAAAACAAATATTTTTTCTACAACAACCACCGATATTTCCAAAGATCTTTTGCAGATAATATGCATTTGAAATTTAAATAACTTATTTATTTCAAATCAAATTTAATCTAATAATACAATCACTTTATAACATAAATTAAATTAATGAATTTATCAATTATAAAGCCTCAACATCAATAATCCAGATTAATTAAATAATCAATCATAACATTATAAATTAATTTTCACAAACAAACCTTGCACAATAATTAAAATAACAAGGAAAACGTGGATAAAGAAATACAGCCAATACATGGAGTGATGACACACTATAACTAGGGTAAAGGTTTGACTAGGTAAACTCGTTACTATCTGCCAATCAACATTACTGTTTGGTAGTGGACACGCTCAGACCTGTGAACCCAGGTGAAGCCATTGTCCTATACTTGCAAACCTACAAACAAAGCATATGTCATACATGTATATAGATAATAAATCATACACACCATGAAGAGAGAATCAAATAATCGCAGGGCACTCACATGCAACTGATGCAATCATGTTCCCTTCACCAATACAGTATCATAATAACCTGACAAACTACAACATCAATTAAAATATAGATGACCATATATCAATCACTCAAATAATCACTTAAAGCTTAACATAAAGCATGTCATAAACCATCAATATAGTGTATCATCTCATCAATATAGATCTATCATCGCCCCACTATTAGTGATCGAATAACAATAACATAAAATATGGTCTATCAATGTATCTAAACTATCAAAGAAAACATAGCAAATTGGAGGGGTGTTACATCCCCCCCTAGGATTAGGCTTACTCTTGGAAGCCTGTGAACAAATAAGGATAGAGCTCCCTCATCCTGGTAGCATCCTCCCATGTAGCAGAAGTTTCATCTATAGGATCCCACTGGACCCTCACCTGCTCAATATCTCAACCCCTAAGGGAAAGTCTCTTGTGTTGTGTGATGACCACAGGCTCCAAAGCTAGTTGCCCGTCCTCTACCTGTAAGGCAGTCCAATCAAGGATGTGAGAAATGTCAGGGTTGTAAGTTCTAAGTATAGAAACATGGAACATGTCGTGGATACGTGAGAGACTGAGCGACAAAGCAAGGGGGTAAGCAACTGGCCCAATCTTCTCTAGAATCTCAAAAGGCCTGACAAAGCGAGGTGTGAGCTTAGAATCCTTACTATAACAAATTGGACTCTTTCACAGATGCACTCACAAAAAAACTCGGTCACCTACAACAAATTGGTGATCCACACGATGTGCATTTGCATACTTCTTATGTCTATCTTGTGCAGCTACCAAATGCTCCTTTATTCGAACCACTTGCTGCTCCATATCCTGAAGCATATCAGGACCCAATAAAATCCTATCCTCCAACCTATCCCAACTCAAAGGATTCTGACACGGTCATGCATACAATTCCTAAAAAGGTGTCATGCCAATAGAACTCTGAAACCCGTTGTTATATGCAAACTCTATAAGATAGAGATAATCCTCCCATAATGTTTGCTGGTCCATGACATACATGTGTAGAATATCCTCAAGGATCTGATTGACCCTTTCGGTCTTTCCATCTATCTCAGGGTGATACGCTGAACTAAATTTCAATTGTGTCCCCATAGCATGGTGTAATGATGTACAAAGAGTTGAAGTAAACACAAGATCCCTATCAGAAATAATCCAATGAGGAATACCATGCAACCTCACAATGTCCTTGTGAACACTTTGGCAACTGACAAAGTATTATAGGAGGAATGAATAGGTGAGAAGTGTGCTACCTTCATCAACCTATCTACTGTCACCATAATAGCAGCATGTTGTCGGAAAGAGTTGGGTAACCCAACAATGAAATCCAATGAAATGATATCCCATTTCCACTCAGGAACCAAATGAGGCTATAGAAGACTAGCCAGATGTTGGTGTTTATCCTTAACTCACTGACACTCCAAACACCACAATACATAATCAGTGATATCTCACTTCATACCTACCTAGAAATAAAGTGGTCACAAATCAGCATGCATCTTCTTCACTCTTGGATGAGTTGAATAAGGTGTCTAATGTGCCTTTGTCATAACTAAGGTACAAAGACCTCTAGAAGATGGAACATATATACATCCCATCTATCTCAGTAACCCATTTCTCTCTAGAGAATATCCTGAGTATCTACCCTCCAGAGTCCTGCTTGACTCAATCTCATATTTTACCTCCTAATACCAGCTTTCTGTAAGAATTGTGGTAAGAATCTGGCTCCTCAAATCCATAGTAAGAGTTAACTTAGATAGCTCATGCCTCCATCTACTGAGAGTATTGACCACTACATTCTCCTTCTCTTGGATGTACTTCACCTCGAATTCATACTCGTAGAGGAACTCCATCCATCGCCTTTTCCTAGTATTAAGGTTAGGTTGCATAAAGATGTACTGTAGACTTTGATGGTCACTGTGTAACTCAAAATGGTGCCCCAATAAGAAATGTCTCCATCAATTCAAAGCATGTACCACTACATCTAACTCAAGATCATGTGTGGGGTAGTTCAATTCATGATCCTTGAGCTTGTGTGGCTCGTACGCAATGACTCAACCATCCTACATCAATACTGCTCCTAACCCCTCCAAAGATGCATCTACACATATAACAAAGTCTCTTATAGGATCAGGTATCGCAAGGACAACCTCTCCTTCAATGTCTAAAATGTAGCCTCACACTGCTCTAACCAAACAAACTTCTTCCCTTTCCTCTGAAGAGAAGTGACAGGATGTCCTATCCTAGAAAATACCTGAAAAAAATGCCTATAGTAACTTGCTAGCCCCATGAAACTACGTATCTCTTCCACATTTGTGGGAACATGCCAATCAATGATCACCTAGATCTTTGCAAGATCCACTACAATTCCCTCTCCTGATATAACATGTTCAAGGTACTTGAACTCAGTCTTGAAGAACTCACATTTGGACAGGTTGGCGTGCAACTGATTATCCCTCAAACACTACAAAACCTACCTCAAATGCTCCTCATGCTCCTCAACTGTCCTAGAATAGATCAATATGTCATCAAGGAATACAACTACAAATCTATCCAGGTATGTGTGAAAGACTTTGTTCATCAGGCTCATGAACATAGATGGCACATTCGTCAACCCGAGCAGTACCACTATAAACTCAGAGTGACTGTAACATGTGTGAAACGTTGTCTTATGAATGTCAGACTCCACAATACACAATTGATGGTATCCTGACTTAAGATCGATCTTTGAAAAGACCATAGAACCCTTGATATGATCAAACAAATCATCGATCTTAGGTAGGGGATATCGGTTCCTGATGGTGACCTTATTTAGCTAACGATAGTCTATACATAGATGAAGAGAACCATCCTTCTTCACAAAAATCATAGGTGATCCCCAAGGTGAAACACTAGGGTAGATGAAACCCTTCTCGAACAACTCCTCAAGCTGCAAGCAAAGCTCCTTAAGCTCCTGAGTAGTCATAAGGTATGGAGCTTGTGAAATAGGTTCAGAACTAGGTAAAATATCAAGCCTTAAGTCTATGTCACGCTGAGGTGGCATCCCTAGAATCTCATTAGGGAAAACCTCTACATACTACTAAAGTATGGGGTGGCTATCTATAGAAACCTTCTCCTCTCTATCGCCCATCTCCAAGTTATCTACTGTCACAACAAATAACTGACATCCCTAATGAACACATCTTCTCAGCTACATAGTTGAGATCATCCTCAATGATATAGGTCTTTGAACCCCTACTAACTCAACCTCACTACCAGATGCATGAATACATCGTATCAACTTGTATTGACAATCAATCATGGCCCTGTGAACCTCGAGCCAATCTATCCCTAAGACAATGTCATATGACCCCAACGGTATAATGCGAAGGTCAACGGTAGTGTGGAAGGATCCAATCTCCAATCTACAATCCGGTACAAAGGAATGTACTGCATCCTTAGCACTGAAGGCCAATTCGACCTACCACCTATCGTCTTTACTTACTCCCCCAGTCTATAGCATGCCACAATAGATGATGAAAAAAATGAGTTTGAGGCTCCTAAATCAAACAAAATGGTAACTATGTTACCCTATAACATACCATACCAGTAGTCTCCACCACTATTCTCTAATGATTACCCTGGTAGTTGTCAACCTCAATAAATACACGATGCCCTCTACCTGCATTTCCAATAGTCGGGTCTGACGTCGCTAGCCTCTATATATATCTTGATGTGCCCTTATTGGGACACTGCCACGCTATGTGACCCTGTTGGCCACAAGAAAAACAACTAGTAACCCTACCAAAACCTCTACCTCCAGAAGGTGCAATAGACTGTTGAACACTACCCCTAAAGGTAGACTGAGTACTCTATGTTAGCTATGTATTACTGAAGTGTTTGGCATGCCTCCAAAAATTGTCACCCCCTGACTAAAATCTGTCACTTTTTCTAGGTGGGAAATTCTTTCATTTCCCCTGTGAGTTCTAGTACTATCCACTCTGTGTTGGTATCTATTGTGTCCTAGGTGGTCAAGCTCCTTGAGTCTAGCCACTATGTGCACTAGGTCCTATGGCTGAAGTATTGCCTATCTGCACTCCAACATGACCACCCAATGCCATCGCCAAATTATCCTCTACAAGTTTGACCTTTTCTACCATTGTCTCCATAGTCTTGGGTTTGAAAACCCACACACCCCCATTGATCCGAGCATTTAAGCCCCTAAGGAAATGTTTCACTAACATGCCCTTGTCGTCACCTATTCCTGCGTACTCCTTGAGCTCGTAAAAACAACGCTCATATAGTTCCACTAACATAGTCATCTGTCGTAGAGTATGGAAATCATCACCACGATGTTGCCAATGATCAAAGAGGAATCTGGCACAGAACCTCTCTAGGAACATCTCTCAAGACATGGTACTAATATAAATATGGAGCTTCTACTCCTCCAATCTCCACCATGTGTAAGCAAAGTCTCTCAACTACATAATCACACATCTGGCTCTAGTGTTGCTACCATATGGGTGCATAGCAAAACACCAGTTTAGGTCAATCAACCAAGTCTCAGCCTCTAAACTGCTACTTGAGCCATCGAATAAGGGTGGTCAAGCTCTAAGTAAATCTCTCATATGTATAGCTACAACTCCCTCTGACTGTGTTGGTACATCCCTCTCTCCAGTAACAATATGATCTACCTCCTGCCTTGGTACAAGATGGGCAAGAGTCTCCTCCAACAATTGACACAACTAAGCACCCTTGAGCCCTGGTGGATTCGGATTCTGAATACCGCCTCCTAAATGTTTTTTGGAAGCCTGTTGTTCCTCATGATCTGAATCATGAGAAACATGAGGAGGTGAGTTCTGCTAACTACCTCTATGTCTACCTCTACAGCCATGACCACGACCTCGACCTCTCCTTGGTGGCATGATCCTACACAAACACACCAAGGAGTAAGACAAAGTATGCAACTTAAATCCTATGCAAATAACTTAATGGTTTCCACATTATCCTAGAGTTCCCAGTGCTTAAACTTGCACTTTAATACCAACTGTAAAACCCCACAACGTAACCTAGAGGACAATGCAACACAATGGAAGCACAACTATTTTTTTTAACAAAAGAGTAACAATAACAAGTAAATTAATATACTCTAACCACATACATCCTCTAGGCCATGCAATGCATCTACATGTGAATCCCAAAACTTACAAAATTAATCTAACCATAGCATATGAAATTAACTCATGATAAACAACATCCATCAAAGCATTAACCCATTACATAATATATAAAGTACAATAATGAATTCTTTCAAAGATTACATTAAGTCAAAATACAATTACAAAGCTCATCTCCAAGATGAGATAGATCATACAAAATGATACAATTACAATATACATGGATCCTCCTCAAATACAAATGAGGACTATAAATATATAGTGTCCAACTGATACAATGAACATAAGAGAAGCAACATATCCATAGATACACACGAGCTCTCCAAATTGGAAGATCCCACCATCATGAACAAGTAGAAAAATCCCAACAATGTAAGGTGCATGATCCACCCAACCATGTGGTACTCGTAGGACCAATCCCCATGCTAGGAGATAGTAAAAGGCTACCAAGACAAACCTACAACCATGGTGCGGGAGCACACCTAGGCTAATCTCCATAATTTAGGACATTTTGGCTTGTATCTGACATTAGCCAAGTTAGAGTATGTGTGTGTTTATTTTGGACCTTAGAAGGTCATTGTTGTGGTTAGGTGAATTAGTCATTAGGACTAAGATTCACCAATGTTTAGTCATCATTAATAGTTTTGCTTTGTTTAGCCTAAGTTGGAATTAGAGTCTTAAATGTGTCTAAACACATGAACATTGTTAGAAAGATGCCATGAGGTAGTTAAGGGAGTTGGATGCTCGAAATCTAGGAGATAGAGGTCCTAGGAGTTAGGAAGAGCGCATAATGGATTGTTGCAAAAAGTTGTTACAAAGTTGTCATGACAACATTTGCCATTATGGAAAATGTTGCATGCAACTCAGTTATTTTGGATCCCCTTAAAGATAGGAGTGTGGTATCGACCAACACACCCTACAAACATGGCAATAGCATCTATGAAAGGAGGTGGCTCGAATTCAAAAGTTAGTTTTTTGTAATCAAGCTTTTGGTTTTTGGAATAGAAGAAAGAAGTCTGCAAATTATGTGTTTTTCTATGAATTTCGAATGTCTTGAGTGACAGTGATATTAAATGAGTTGTATGTTTTGATTTAGCATTGAATTCGTTTTCATAGGGTAGTTCTAATTCATTTCCATTCTGCAAGCAAATTCATTTGAGTTAGTTTAGTGTTTTGTTTAAATAGATTAAGGTCTAGGGTCTTTACTGGTTTTGTCCTGACCAGTTTGTCTTTGTATGGCTCCCCCATGAAATCTAGCCACAGGAATTTCCTGAGAATAGATGGATTTGTTAGGGGAGACATTATTTTGTACATATGTAGTGATAGGAGTCATGAGAATTCGAGTAGCAGTATGTATTGACAAACCCTAGGCGAGCTTTGAGTGCCCAGTTAGAGGTTTGACAGTGAAAATTGAAGAGATCAAGCAGGGGAAAGAGGTACCGTACAGAACAAGTATAGTTCCAAGTGGGGTTTAGTCATAACCTAACATGCTTGGAGGATTGAGGTTCCTGTTAATCCATTTGAATCAGTTTTGAATGAGAAAATAGTGAAACCCTAGTGATTAGGACTTTTAGCCCTATTTAACCTAGATTATAGGGAATCAGTGTACGGAAGAGTTAGGGGTCTGAAACCTTGTGAATCTTTTAGAGGGTTAAAAAGGGTACTTGAATGTGAAATTTTTTTTTCAGGTTATTTGGAAAGTTTGGGAAAGAGAAACAAAAAGGTCACTATCAAGGGCTACAAGGGATTAGGCCTCCTCAAGACAAATTCTTGAAATCGATAAGAAAGAAGATTAAAGATCCTCTAAGATGAATCCAATAGGATGTGTATGGCATGTTTTCAGTATCTTTGATACCCCTGCAAACAGTTCAAGGTATTGTGTGATGTTGGCACTTAGAGTCTTCTAAGTGGAGGAGATAGTTTGCCAGTTCAAAGTGGTGTTAGTCTTTCAAGGTGAAGCACAAGTTGAGAAACTCTTGGAGAGGAGTTAGAACAGTACTTAGTTAATTATCTAAGCCTGACAAGAACCTAGAAGATATCAGGTTCCTGGATGAAGACAGGGAAAAGTCTTCCTAGCTAGTTGTGCAAGCAAACCAAGGAACACTCACACCATATTGGTATCAAAGCAAAGTTTGATCAGGCTTGTGAATGATGTTGCAACCCACTAATTTAGTAGGAGAGAATACACCAGAGGAAGATAGAACCATGGTGACTAATGCTGAGTTAGCCAAGAAGGTAGAAGAACAAGAAGAGGATAATCGGCTGCTAAGAGAAAGGTTGTCCCGAATGGAGAAGCTCCTGGATGAAGTCCAAGAAAAGGAAAACAAGGTAAAGGATAAGATAGATCTGAAGGAAGAGAAGGAAGCAAAGGAAAAGGAATTGGACTTGGAGGAGGAACCTCCAACACCTGACCCTATCCTTTCCGAAGAACCCTTCTTGAAGGCACTGTAGGCCTTAAGTGGAAAAGCTTTGGAAGGTGTGCCATTGTTCAGTGGACAAATGGATCCTGATTCAGTCATGGACTAGATTGAAAGTATAGAGAATCACTTTGAATGTGATGGTATAACAGAGGCCCAAAAAGTAAAGGTGGCCAAGTCAAGGTTGAGAGGTTCAGCTCTCACATGGTGGAAGTTTGTGCAAATTGAAAGAGAAAGAAGGAAAGGGTCCTATAGTTACATGGAGAGGAATGGTAACCAAAATAAAGCAGACCTACCTACCTGATGACTATGAAGTTCAGTTGCATAGGAGGATACATAATATTAGACAAAAAGATTTGGATGTCCAAGCATACATCGAGGAGTTCCAAAAGTTGTGCCTTAGATCAAAGGTGGTTGAAGATGAAAGCATCAAGCTAGCAAGGTATTTGAATGGGCTTAAATGGTCTATTCAAGAAGACATGAGCCTAGTGAACTTCAAAACCATCTGCCAATGTTATCAAATGGTCTTAAAGATAGAGGAGAAAGGAAAAAGGAAGCAAGAGCAGACCTCCAAGAGTAGAGGTAAAGGAAAAGACAGTAAAGGACAAAGAGGTGGCTATGGTGGAAGGAGTTTAGAATCAAGGGCTCAAGGAGAAGTTAGATACTCTGAACAGCAAGAAGGAAGCTCTAGCAGAGGTGGTAGAAGAAGAGGCTCTAGCTCTAGAGGGAGAAGTGGTGGACAAGGAAGAGGCAGTTACTTTGCCAATATGAAGTGTTATCACTGCAATCAAATGGGACACTCGGCCTATAGGTGTTCAGAGAAAGGTAGTACTTCCCAAGGAGGTGATAGGAGGACTAACCTTGTTCATGATGAGACAAATATAGTAGAGAAACATTCTGAGGTACCACTGAATTCAGAGGAAGGTGAGAATCTCATGATGAGGAGAACTTTGATCAAGGAGCTGGTTAAAGAGGAGCCAAGCCAAAGGAGGTCCCTGTTCAGGATAAAGTGTAAAATGATGGGAAAAGTATGTAGAGTCATCATTGACTCAGGGTCTACTGACAATATTGTGTCAGAGGAGATAGTCAACAAGCTAAAATTGACAAGGATACCCCACACCAATCCTTACAAGGTTACATGGCTCAATAAAGGCCAACATGTCTTGGTAAATGAACAAGCATGGGTGGAGTTCTCAATTGGAAGGTACAAGGACAAAGTTTTGTGTGATGTGTTACCTATGGATGCATGTCATTTGCTCCTATGTAGACCATGGCAATTCGATCACCAAGCTATGCATGATGGAGTGAAGAACTCTTATACTTTCAAGAAGGATAAGGTAACATTCAAAATTTAGTCACTATTAGAAGATGCAGAGGTGTAGACAGCAGATCCTAAATTGCTCATGGTTGGTGAAAAAGAGTTCTTAGAAGCCTTGGAAGAAGGAGAAGGAGTTGGCTATGCAGTAATGTTAAAGCCAAGAGAGGTAAGTAATGGCAAAGGAGTTGAGAAGCCATAGTTGCCTAAAGAAATACAGAAAATGTTGCAGACCTATGAAGGCATTGTGAGCAGTGGACAACCAGCAACATTACCCCCTAAAAGAGCCATAAGTCATAGGATAGACTTGATACCAGGGGCTACCCTACCAAATAAGGCAGCTTACAAGATGACCCCTCAACAAAATAAGGAGATATCTAGACAAGTACAAGAACTCCCAAACCAAGGTCTCATTAGGAAGAGCATCAGTCCATGTGTAGTACCCACTGTCCTAGCACCTAAAAAGGGAGGGAATGGAGGCTTTGTACTGATTCAAGGGCCATAAATAAGATAACCATTAGGTATAGGTTCCCTATCCCTAGGATTGAAGACGTCGTGGATTGTCTAGGTGAAGCTAGGTATTATACCAAGATAGACTTAAAGAGTGGTTATCACCAAATTAGAATACATGAGGGAGATGAGTGGAAATCAGCTTTCAAAACCAATGAGGGTTTATATGAGTGGCTGGTTATGCCATTTGGGTTGTCTAATGCCCCCTCCACATTCATGAGACTCATGAATGAAATCCTCAAAGACTACATTGGTAAATTTGTAGTGGTGTATCTTGATGATATACTGATTTATAGCAAAACAAGAGAAGAGCACCTCAAATAGATAGAGCTGATTTTCAAGAAGCTGCAGGAGGAGAAATTGATGATCAATTTAAAAAATGTGAATTCATCAAGACAAAGCTGATGTACCTTGGATTTGTACTATCACATGGCAACTTGAAAATGGACAGTAGCAAAGTGGAAGCCATCCTCAATTGGCCTACTCCAAAGATAGCAACAGAGGTAAGAAGTTTTCATGGTCTTGCTCAATACTATAGGAAGTTCATAAGACAATTTAGTGCTATTTGTGCTCCTATGTTGGATACCATTAAAGGGGGGATGAAGACTAAGTTTGTATGGAATGAGAAAGCTAACAAAAATTTTGAGTTGTTAAAGGAAAAGATAGCTACACAACTTGTTTTGGTGTTACCAAGCTTTGAGAAGCTATCCACCATTGAGTGTGATGCAAGCAATGTGGCTATTGGAGTTGTTCTCAATGAAGAGGGCAGACCGGTGGCTTTTCATTCAGAAAAATTAAGTGAAGCCAAGAAGAAGTATTCTTCTTATGACCTTGATATGTATGCATTGGTCCAGGCTCTAAGGAAATGGAGGCACTACCTGCTTCCCAAGGAATTCATAGTGTATTCAGACAACCAAGCACTTAGTTTCCTGAATTCACAAGAGAAATTGAGTCACAGACACATGAAGTGGGTTGAATACCTGAAAGCTTACACTTTCAATATCAAGCACAAGAAAGGAGTACTCAACAAGGTAGTAGATGCCTTGAGCAGAAGAGTCCTCACCATACAAGAAATTCAATTGAAGAGCATGGGAATAGATCATTTCAAGGATCTATATGCAAATGATGAAGATTTTGCAGACATTTATAAGGTATTTGCTAAATACAAGAATCATTTTCATAGTAGATATGCTGAATATACTTTTCAAAGTGATCTTTTGTTTAAGGGGAATCAGTTATGTGTCCCTAGAGGCTCCATTAGAGAGAATTTGATAGAAGAAAAGCATAATGGTGCATTGAGTGGTCACTTTGGGATCACAAAAACTCAAGAACTTGTTCAAAGGTTCTATTATTGGCCAAGGATGAACCTAGATGTTAGGAGGTATGTGGAAAGTTGTATAGTATGTCAAAATGCCAAGGGTACTTCTTCAAATGCAAGCCTATACCAACCACTACTTGTTCCTATCAGGCCATGGGAATGCTTGAGTATGGATTTTGTAGTTGGATTACCCAAGACAAGACAAGGCATGGATAGTGTTTATGTAGTTGTAGACAGATTCAGCAAGATGGCTCACTTTGTGCCATGTAAAAAAACCAATGATGCCAGTCAAATAGCCTCTCTTTTCTTCAAAGAGATAGTAAGGATACATGGGTTACCTATAAGCATTGTGTCAGACAGAGACACCAAGTTCATGAGTCATTTTTGGAAGACTCTTTGGCAGAGATTCAGAACTAATTTATCTTTTGGATCTGCATACCATCTCCAAACTGATGGTCAGACTGAAGTTGTTAATAGAAGTCTTGGGAATCTTTTAAGGTGCTTGACCAAGGAGTATGGTCAAAAATGGGATCAATTGATTGGACAGGCTGAATATGCCTATAATGACACCGTGAATAGGTCAACAGGAAAGAGTCCCTTTGAAATTGTCTATGGTATACATCCTAAAGGAGTCTATGAACTAAGAGACTTAAAGGATGGAGTCAAGGGAAGTGGATATGTTGATGATTTTGCTTATGCAATGTAGGAGATTCATGATACAGTCAAGAAGACATTGGCAGAAAACAACATGAAGCATAAGACCAAGGTGGATGAGCATAGAAGAGAAGTTCAGTTTAATGTGGGAGACTTGGTGATGGTGCATTTAAACAAGTCCAGGTTACAAAAAGGAGTTCCTCATAAGTTGCAAATGAAGAGGATAGGTCCCTGTCCTATCTTGGCAAAGTATGGAAACAATGCTTTTAGAGTGGAGCTACCGGAAGACAGTGGATTGTCCCCTATTTTCAATATTGCAGACCTGGTTCATTACAAAGGACCACCACCAGACATGGATAAAAGTCTCAATGAAGTCATCCAAGATGTGGAAGAGCTCAAACTACCCTCTACTACAGTCAAACAAGCTGATAGTATACTGGATACCAGGGTCTACAAGAAGACTAGAACTAAGGAATATAAGGAACATCTGATAAAATGGCATGGTCAACATGATGCTGATGCAGTATGGATCAAAGAATCAGAGTTCAAGAAGTTGGGCATTGATCTCAACTTACTCAATCCAAGGGTGGATTGAACTCTTTTGTTTTGGGGAGGATGGTGCAGAAGCACACCTAGGATAATCTCCATAATTTAGGACATTTTGGCTTGTATCTGACATTAGCCAAGTCAGAGTATGTGTGTGTTTATTTTGTACCTTAGAAGGTCATTGTTGTGGTTAGGTGAATTAGTCATTAGGACTAAGATTCACCAATGTTTAGTCATCATTAATAGTTTTGCTTTGTTTAGCCTAAGTTGGAATTGGAGTCTTAAATGTGTCTAAACACATGAACATTGTTAGAAAGATGCCATTAGGCAGTTAAGGGAGTTGGATGCTCGAAATCTAGGAGATAGAGGTCCTAGGAGTTAGAAAGAGGGCATAATGGATTGTTGCAAAAAGTTGTTACAAAGTTGTCATGACAACATTTGCCATTATGGCAAATGTTGCATGCAACTCGATCATCTTGGATCCCCTAAAAGATAGGAGTGTTGGATCGACCAACACACCCTACAAACATGGCAATGGAATATATGAAAGGAGGTGGCTTGAATTCAGAAGCTTGTTTTTTTGTAATCAAGCTTTTGGTTTTTGGAATAGAAGAAAGAAGTCTGCAAATTATGTGTTTTTTTGAGAATTTTGAATGTCTTGAGTGACAGTGATATTAAATGAGTTGTATGTTTTGATTTAGCATTGAATTCGTGTTCATAGGGTAGTTCTAATTCATTTCCTTTCTGCAAGCAAATTCATTTGAGTTAGTTTAGTGTTTTGTTTAAATAGATTAAGGCCTAGGGTCTTTACTGGTTTTGTCCTGACCAGTTTGTCTTTGTATGGCTCCCCCATGAAATCTAGCCACAGGAATTTCCTAAGAATAGATGGATTTGTTAGGGGAGCCATTAGTTTGTACATATGTAGTGATAGGAGTCATGAGGAGTCGAGCAGCAGTATGTATTGACAAACCCTAGGTTAGCTTTGAGTGCCCAGTTAGAGGTTTGATAGTGAAAATTGAAGAGATCAGGCAGGGGAAAGAGGTACCGTACAGAACAAGTATAGTTCCAAGTGGGGTTTAGTCATAACCTAACATGCTTGGAGGATTGAGGTTCCTGTTAATCCATTTGAATCAGTTTTGAATGAGAAAACAGTGAAACCCTAGTGATTAGGACTTTTAGCCCTATTTAACCTAGATTATAGGGAATCAGTGTACGAAAGAGTTAGGGGTCCAAAACCTTATGAATCTTTTAGAGGTTCAAAAAGGGTACTTGAATGTGAAATTTTTTTTTAGGTTATTTGGAAAGTTTGGGAAAGAGAGACAAAAAGGTCACTGTTAAGGGCTACAAGGGATTAGGCCTCCTCAAGACAAATTCTTGAAATCGGTAAGAAAGAAGATTGAAGATCCTCTAAGATGAATCCAATAGGATGTGTATGGCATGTTTTCAGTATCTTTGATACCCCTGCAAATAGTTCAAGGTATTGTGTGATGTTGGCACTTAGAGTCTTCTAAGTGGAGGAGATAGTTTGCTAGTTCAAAGTGGTGTTAGTCTTTCAAGGTGAAGCACAAGTTGAGAAACTCTTGGAAAGGAGTTAGAATAGGACTTAGTTAATTATCTAAGCCTGATAAGAACCTAGAAGATATCAAGTTCCTGGATGAAGACAGGGAAAATTCTTCCTAGCTAGTTGTGCAAGCAAACCAAGGAACACTCACACCAAACCACTAGACACAGGCAACATATAAAACAACACCATACAAGTGAACACATTACATAAGGTTACAATGCTTCAAGAACCACTAAATCAAGTACATCCACTGTACAATACAAATTGACTGTTGTCATAGGAGGAGTGTCATCACAAAGTTTTCATTGGTTATCCTTAGGAGATCTTCCTAGGTCCCAGCCCCCATCTTGGGTTATCCTAGTAACCTCTCACGAACTCTAGTCCCACATGCATACCAATGCAGAATCAATTATCTTTCAAGAAGACAAGATAACAATCTTTCCATTCCAAGCCTTCTCGACTCATCTCAAGTCTAATACAAGCCCTTGAGCCAATGAGCAAGGCTAAATGATCAGGTTAAATGTATTAAGCTACCCTTTCCCCTAATATAGGTTATTTAATTTCCACTGATTAATTTGACTCCATATGAGTTGTCCTGGCACCAATTTTTGTGCTCACACCCATTGAAAGCCACTCCCCTATTGAAAACACAATAAACTATTCCACAACCCAAGGGTAGACAGTGCACTAAAATTGGTAACAAATAACTACCATAACTCAAGAGGTAATACATCGCTAAAGATGTCAAATACTGAATCCCAACTACATGCATTACGTAAGGAAATCTCAAAGGGTGAACAAAACACACGACCCTTTCACAATTTACAATCTCAAGAAGACTTACATTTTCACAATAACCAATATTCCCCCAATACACAATTATAGAAGAATACGTAATTAAAATAAGCCACTCAAGTAATTAAATGAACTACCATTAGGATTTCCTAAATCAAAATAAAATAATAACTCATATTTAAAATACATCTTTTAAACATAGTTCCAATTACAAATAAACAAGGAATTAAACTAAATGATTAACTTTCAGTTTCACAACTACTCATACTAATTATCTCAATTTTCACAGTTAAAATAATCAATCATTAAAGGATAACTATCATGCCCGCATGCATCTAAAGCAATAATATCCATCTAAATAAATATCGAATTATTCTTTTCCAATTACCATTTTAAATAACAATATGCAAATATATATATACATACATTATATATATAATATATAAAATAAAATACAAATCGCAAACCAAAGAAACGTAGGCAGAATACACAGCGGATGGCATAGTTGTCGCTGTTTACATACATTGTCGGCACCAACAATGGGTGTGGCCCTCAGTGGGAGTAGTGATGGCTGCCACCATGGCCACCCTCCCATATGGGAAGCAGTTGTGGGGTAGCCACACCTCCCCACAGTGTCTTTAATACTTGCAAATTTTTTTAAAATAAAAACTATGATTTCCCAGAAATCATCGTATGATTTTTATCAGTGTTTTCAAAAATAAATTTTTGGAACAACATTTCAATCAAAACAATTTATATATATATTTGTATATGTATACATATATATATTTAAAATATATATGTATACACACACACACACACAAATATATATATATATATATGTATACATATATAAATATGTATATACATAATTCACAATAAAATGCTCCAGAAGGGCATTTAATTTTCATACAAAAATTCTACATAATATATATACAATTTTACTTAGGGAATTTTTATATAGACAAATTATGCAAATTCCCTCATAAAGTTTTCTACCATAGATATATACGAATTTTACACAGAGGATCTACAATTTTACAGAAATAAGTTTTCTACAGCTGTAAAAGTAAATTCTGTAGAGGATTACAATTTTCTACAATTTCAATTCAATTTCAACAGAAGCTCTAAAATATTTTCTACAGAGGTTGTAAATATTCTCGACAATCTTTTAATTTAATTTAAAATCCAAAGCTTCTACAAATAATGAAATCCTCTTCTACAGGAAACTTTTCCAATTTGCAAAACAATAATAATTTAAATAACCTTTTCAAATTAAATTTACAAAAGCAATAAGGAACCTATTCCAAAAGATTTGTTGATTCAAAATTTGATGCAGAGCTTTCCCTTCAATTTCCATCTTTGCCAAAGCCTCTTCCAAGAATTACCACTTTCCAGAGAACAACAAAATAATCCAGAACCAAAAAAGAATGCAACAAATCTAGATCCCCAAAAAAATTCCAAGAGCTTCTATTTTTTTAAATCTAACAACCCCAAACAATTCAACCACTTTCAGAAAAATCTCCTTCCTTCTGTGAGATAACCTCTTTTTAATCAATCCAATAATTCTTTCCGGGAATCAATTTTCAAATAGCCATAGTAAATATCCTCTAAATTCTAGTTACAAAACAAATATCTTTTCTACAACAACCACCGATATTTCCAAAGATCTTTTATAGATAATATGCATTTGAAATTTAAATAACTTATTTATTTCAAATCAAATTTAATCTAATAATACAATCACTTTATAAAATAAAATAAATTAATTAATTTATCAATTATAAAGCCTCAACATCAATAATCCAAATTAATTAAATAATCAATCATAACATTATAAATTAATTCTCACAAAAAAAACTTGCACAATAATTAAAATAACAAGGCAAACATGGATAAAGAAATGCGACCAATACATGGACTGACGACACACTGTAACTAGGGTAAAGGTTTGACTAGGTAAACCCATTACTATCTCCCAATCAACATTACTGTTTGGTAGTGGACATGCTCAAACCTGTGAACCCAGGTGAAGTTGTTGTCCTATACTTGCAAACCTACAAACAAAGCATATGTCATACATGTATATAGATAATAAATCATACACACCGTGAAGAGAGAATTGCAGAATCGTAGGGCACTCACACGAGAGTGATGCAATCCCATTCCCTTCACCAATATAGTATCATAATAACCTTACGAACTACAACATCAATTAAAATACAGATGAGCATATATCAATCACTCAAATAATCACTTAAAGTTTAACATAAAGCATGTCATAAACCATCAATATAGTGTATCATCTCATAAATATAGATCTATCATCGCCCCACTATCAGTGATCGAATAACAATAACATAAAATATGTTCTATCAATGTATCTGAACTAGCAGAGAAAACATAGCAAATTGGAGGGGTGTTACATGGAATTTTGTGATACATCCATCTTTTTTCATAGTATTATTGAAATTTATAATGTATTATCCAATCTTGACATAAATTAATGCATGTTGTTGATTATTTTAGATGGAGATTGGAGCAAATGCAAAGCCTAAGCATTCAACTAGAAAAAGAAGAAGATATGTACGTGGACGTGGACCTAAAACTGTTAAATCATGCAGATAATAGTGGGTGGAAGAGGATATGACAATGGATACTGTAGACACAACAAATGATTGCACTAAAGAAGAGGTAGGTCATGACTATAGTACATGGGATGAGTACTTTGAGAAAATTGTTTTTTGCGGATGTTTTGTATGTCGTGGAAAGAAACAATTCAAACAAGAAATTGTACAAAGACATTACATATATGACGAGATTCCATTCAGTAGTATACCTCCTACAATTGATTAAAACCGAAGAATAATAAATGAGTGTGGATTGATTTTTTATAAACTATGTTGTCAAAATTGTGTTTTATTTAAATTATTGTATAAAAAAGGTAGTCTATAAAATAATGTTCCATTATTCAATTGATGTATATATGTTCATACAATTTTTATTTTTATTTTTTAAGCCATATTTGATTATACTTCCTTAAAATTGATACATTTATGATTTATCCAATTGTTGCCAAACATTAAATAAAGCTTTTGTTTGTTGATAGGTAGAAGATTTTGATGAAAAACATACTAATACCCAAGATCCAACTGGGTTATTAAGATTTGGATGGGATGATCCAAACCATCCTTTAAACCATACCAAGGTGAGAAGAGAAATATTAAAGAGAACACTACCACCTAAGAAATTTGAAGAGCTGATGAGAGTCGCATACACTGATGACATGCCACCTAGCCTTAATGATGATGAACATGATAGTGAAAATGTAGTACATGAAGAAGGATCGAATGAAATGTTTATAGGTTTCTTTGGGAATAGAAACAATGATGACAGTAATGATGATATGGTTGACAGTAACGATGATAGCAAGGATAATTACCACCAACATAATGTTGATGATAAAAACATCAAAGACTCCATCAAGCATGCAGTGAAGACACCCGTGTTCAAATCGGGTGCAATTAGAACCTTAAAACTGGCATGCACATTAATATTATTAGAAATCAATTCACTATTTGGTTGATCAGACAAAGGATTCACTAGCCTACTAAAGTGAGTTGAAATCTATTTCTTACTTTGCATTGTTAATTGGTGTTCATAATTCGTAAACATTCATCAACTTCATTTATATTTCTTTAAGGGGATTTTAAAACCATATATTGTATATAAAAATTCCTATTATATATTAACATATCAAACATGTTCATTATAAGTCAAACATTCAATTGATTTAATCTCTAGAAATCTTATAGGGCACTAAAAACTAAAATATTCCCTAAAGAGAATGTGTTGCCATCAACTTGCAGAGAGGTGTGTTTGTTGTTGGTTGAATTGGGGATTGAATATAATAAAATTCATTCATGTAAAAATGATTGTATTTTATATAGAGATGAATATAAAAATAAGGTATAATGCCCTATATGCAAAGAGAAGAGATATCATACAGATGTACTAGGTCCTACAGTTCCAAAGAAGGTTTTATGTGGCATGCCAATTATACCTAGACTTCAACAAATTTTTTCGTTGAAATTCACTAGCACAATTGATGGACTGGCATGCAAAGAATAGGAGTAAAGATGGATTCATGTGAATTTTGGCCGACTCCAAAGCAATGAAACACATAGAGGAAAAATGGCCAACAAAATTCAAAGATGAACCCCGTAGTATCAGGTTTGGTCTTGCAATTGATGAAGTGTGCCCATTCTCTTTCCTGAGCTCAAATTATAGTGTTTGGCTAGTCATATTGATAGTATAAAATATTCCCCCATGGATGAGTGTTAGAAAGGAGCACCTTATGTTGACTCTCAATTTTCCAGGAAAACATCAAGTTAAAAGCATGAATGTTTATCTTGTACCTTTTATTGATGAGATGCAATTGCTATGGAAAGGAATAAGAATGTATGACATATCACATCCTCCATCAAATAGGCCCTTCATGTTGTATGGTGTGCTATGTTGGACTATTCATGATTTCCCAAGACTTGGTGTTTGTTCTCGTAAGATAAAATATTGACGTATTTACACTCATGATTTATTTTCATCCCAACTTTCATACTTAGTTTTATGCTATTTTTTTTATGTTATTAACATTACTTATTGAATTTCAGGGCTTCAAACAAAGGGGATATTTGCATGTCCAAGATGTGCAGAACAATTTCAAGGGAGGTATTCTAAAGATCTACATAAATTTATTTATGCAAACAAAAAGGTTTTTCTACCACTAGATCATAGGTTTAGAAATCGTCTGAAGAACCAATTTGATGGAAAAGTTCAAAATAGAGGCCCTCCCATGATTATGGGTCCAGGTGATTGGCTTAAGAAGTATGAAGATGTTGAATTGAAAGCTTGGGAGGATTTTTTTTGTCAGGGTGATTCAATTAAAGAACCAGAACAAGTTGTAGTTAATATGCCAGAAGGGATGAAAAGGAAATCTATATTTTATGAGCTCCCTTACTGGAAGGATCTATTAATAAATCACCTATTAGATCCTATGCACATCTTCAAAAATGTCCCAAATTCTATATTTCGACATATATCAGGCAAAGAGAAGGACACCTTGTCTTCAAGGAGAGATATTGCTCTTTCGCGTACCAAATTTGATAGAAAATATTTGTGTCCAAACAAGGAAAATGAAACATATGCAAAAGCTCCATGGATTTCGAAACAAAAATATCTAGACCAACTAAAAAGCGTCATCCATTCAATAAGGACACCTACTAGATATGGGTCATCATTGGCTAAAGATTTTATAGTTGATGGACATATCACAAGATTTAAAACACATGATTTTCATAATTTAATGAAGGTATTATATATCAACATTTAACATTTACTGGTAACATTGATTAAGCACTAAATTTATTTTGATATTTTGTTGTGTGGGAAAAAATTACTAATGACCTTTTCATAAATGTGTTTGATAGCATATCATGCCATTGGCAATTAGGGGGGATTCTTGTCTTACAGTTGACTTAAGGAATGTCATAATTTGATTGTTAGCATTTACAAGGTTTTGGTTATATGAAATGTTCATGTGTGAGAGACATAGAGAAATTATATTGCATTTTAATTTATGACTAAAGTTTCATACTAATTTACTATTCTTATATTAGGTGGGTGACCTCCAAGGAGATCCATGAATCTGAAGTGCCAAAGTGGAAGAAGGAAATTGCAGAAATTGTATGTGTATTTGAGAAGGAGCTCCCTACAAGTTTCATGGACCTACAAGTCCATTTACTTATACACCTAGTCGACGACATTGAATTGGTGGGTGTCGTATCAATGAGGTGGATGTTTTTCTTTGAGAGGTATATGAAAAATCTTAAAATATTTGTCCAACAAAAGGCACATCCAGAGGGTTGCATGGCTGAAGGGTATGTATTGAATGAAGCATTTTTCTTCCTATGTGAATTCCTTGGTAATGATTTTGAAGATGGCCCATGTGTTTGGGATGAAGAATGAGTATCAGATATTATTGATGGAGAAAAACCAAAATCTAATGGTGTTGAAGTAGAAATTGGCAAGTAAATTCATGATCAGTGTGGTTGTTTTTCTTGCAATCATTAATTTACTCTATAATTTATTTGTCAAATTAATAGCATGGCATTTGGATTTTTAAATAAACATGTTGACATGTAATAGGTGTAGATGAAAGTTCTATACTTGACAAGTTCATTCTATACCACATGGACTTTATGAAAAAATGGATTGATCAGTATGATAAAAATAGAGAAGAAGTATTAGAAGCAAGGAGATAGTTTAAGAGATTGAACCCAAGGAATACTCCACTTCCCACTCATCTGCTTAGGGAATGGGGAAAAGATTGGACACTAGAATGGTCTACTGAACAAATTCAAAATCAAATAGAAGACAGATTCAAACATAACAGAAGATGAAATCAACATGTCTAGAGGATGTGAAAGAAAGGTACAGTTAGAATTTTACAAAACATTGTTTCTTTATAGTTTTGATAGTATTAACTATTTTAATATTCGTCACATATTTTTTTTCACTAAAATAAATGGTCTTTCATAGGTGAGGAAATATCCAACAGTGTGGGCATATGGTCAAAATTATTGTGTAGAAAGTGTAGACATAAAGAGACGATCCTTCTATTGTGGCATCATGGTTGACTTCAAGAAATCCAGTCGATCAAGCTCAAAAGATAAGAATATAATTGAAGGGAATCTACAATATGTTGGGAAAATACAAGAAATTATTAAGTTGGATTACTGCTCTTTTAAATGTTGTATTTTTAAGTGTAGATGGTATGAAGCATTTGAGAAGACACAAAGACATGATACCCATAGTGGATTATTTTCTATAGATTCCTCATCATTCCTATCAGAGGATAAGTAGACTTATGTTCTACCAATTCATTGTGAGTAGGTATTTCTTTAACTCAAACAAGAAGTGGTAGTGATCATTAATCTATTAATTCATAGCTTATTGTGAATATCTACATGTGTTTATTAATCAATAAAATTGTTATAACATGCATCTAATATATGTATGTCGTTCATGTGCAAGTATTTTTCTATGAAGATATTTTGGACCTGAAATCATACATTATGATCCAAGATTAAGGCATGTATCTCACGATGAATTAGTGGATACTGAGCAAAACAATGATGGAAAAAAAAAAATGAGAGAGAGGGATTAGAGAACATCGAAGAAATTGATATCCATGATGATGTTGAAGATGGTTATGTTCAGGCACAAGAAGACAACAATCTAGAGTTAGATGATGTTATGGAAGACAACAATATGGATGGTATAGAAAATGATGATCCAAATACATCTAGTAACAATATAGATGGTCTACAGTCAAATTTCAATGATGATGAAGATGATGCAAGTGAAGATGAGGATGATGATAATATTAAATACTTGAAAGAACATATGAACATTGACAATGATACACTAGATGACATTGTAGCAGACAATAATGTTAATGGCCAAGACTTATAAATTTTTAGAATTATTTACAATCCATGTTTAAAAAAGGATGATTCTTATGGCCTAAACTTTGAAATGATTCAGTAATATTATGTTGTAATTGGACAATTGAAAACCTATTTTATTCTCCTAGCAAGATTTTTTATTTTCCATTATAATTTTAGACCAAACAACATTTGCAGGGATGGCCTTTTACACCAATCTTAATTTGTATGAAGTTCACGAACTTGTCGTCAAGCAGTAAATTCCTTTCATAGATAGGAAATGTAAAGGCTTCATTTAAGAAAAGATAAGTAGTCTCTTTCTGAAGGTAATCCACATGCAAAAAGTAAAAAGCACATAACAAAACAATTGTATAGTAGAAAATCAGATTCAATCAATTATGTCTTATTTCGCTTGCACACTTATCTAAAAAACATAGGGTATTCGCCATACATTTCCCTTGACAAACACAACATGTGATTTTATTTATTTTTACTATATATCTCAGAAGTGAAATTGGTGTTACATAATGATGCATTGAGAAAATAATATATACAAAAAAATGCAAAGAAAATGTTTGAAATTTAACATGCAACCTACTATGTTGTGATGAAAGGAATCAAGATTAAATGGGACAAGAAATAAAAATAAAATTTTGATGATTGTACTTAAAAGTGAAGAGGATATGAAAAGTGTGGAAAATGATGGCGCTGGAATTGAAAACCCTAATTCTGATGATATTACTATTTTATGTCAATAGAGATAAAGAGCACATACAATTTTATATGCATAACAAATGAAGATTTGAAACTAGTAAACTAAAAATGTAAAAACTGTAATATTTTTCCTTAAACAATAATTCACATACTCACTTACAAAAAAGGGTGAAGCATTTTTTATTCAAACTTTTTTTTCTTTAATAGACATAATAGTAAAATAATATTTACAAGTACAAGAATATATACACTGTTTCATAGAAAATAAGGAATGTTTCATAGAATATACATGTACAAGAATATTTACAAGTACAAGAATATATACACTATTTCATAGACTTCTAAATTTTTAGAGTTATTTGTAATCTGTTGGGTCTCAAAAATGTAGGTTTTTAGACCATAAGAGGGTGTTAATCTCTAAGAGGAATTTAATCCTTAATAAAAACCAATTAAATTAAATTATTTGAAAGGAATTTAATTCACATCTAACTAGAAACCAATCAAAGCATCCACACGGTAACAACAAATGTGCCCTGATAAATCTTTCAGATTTAAACAACTTGAAAAGACCACTTTGGAGATAGCAAAGCAATAAATAATCATGAAAATCAACACAACAATTGAACACTAAAAATGGATTACGAGTTATAATGTATTTGCTCCATTATATTGCTCAAAATATAAACATGCATAGCATGAGTTCTTTTGATATGAATAAGTGGATGAGATGGTCTAGTATCTATTCTAATGGATTGAAATAATGATGATATGATGATCAAAATCGGACCTTGGTTTCCCTATTTGTATAGGAAGCAACAAGCTTCAGGTCCATTCACAAAATTTACATCATTTCTTAACTAAAGCATAATTAACATAACATAGAAACTTAAAGAGTTTATTGTTGGATGCACCATAGTCCGTTAATCATCAGTAAGCACCCATGACCACCTAAGATTTGTTCAAGGCTCAAGCACCATGTTAAGGCATCCACAATAGCCAAACTCTGACTACCTCCTCATACAACTCATGCAAGGAGAAAATTAACCTTTGGCATGTGATCAATGTATTTCTCCTAGGCATAAGTGTTTGCATTTTGTAGATTGTTTTTCATTACATTCTCCAATCCAACAATCCTCCTAAGGTGCTTATTTTTTTTCTTGAGTACCTCATCCT
Source organism: Sequoia sempervirens (assembly GCA_007258455.2). Classification (NCBI taxonomy): domain Eukaryota; kingdom Viridiplantae; phylum Streptophyta; class Pinopsida; order Cupressales; family Cupressaceae; genus Sequoia; species Sequoia sempervirens. Next base: position 123,548,891 of record VDFB02000007.1, on the reverse strand, counting down.
CATCATTAATGTCATCAAGGATGACTGGAAAATTTTTTGATATCTCATTTTTCCAAGTTCCCTAATCCTTCAAATATGTTTATTCAAATAATTCTGGCATGGCCATACATAGTGGCTAGCTGAAGTCACTCAATTCTTGTGTCAAGATATTTTGGAAGTTTTCATGTGTATTCATGAGGCTCTAACATTCTTGGAGCAAAGTATTATTATCTTCATCTTTTTCCTTGATATGGGATTCCATTTCCTTCATCCTATCAAGCAGTCTTCCATGCTCCACGAGGGCCTTGTATGTTCCACTGTGAGCACGCCAGAAACCATTTGCATGTTGGCACATATATTTGAATTTCATACAAATTATCTTTGATGCTACTTCAAAAGTAGTAGCCTTCAATTTTCTTTTTAGTTCTTCTTGTTCCTTTTGATCCTTTTCAAATTTATGCTTCCATTGAGCAGTCTCAGACATGGCCTCTAACACTTTTCTTTCATGTTCAATTAAAGGAGAGTAAAGCCTTGGAGAAGCAAGAATCCTATCTTTGTAGTTGGTTAATTCTTGTTTCAACCTATCATTTTCCTCTATCAACCACTGGTTATCTCTTACTAGCTTTTGGATTTGGGCTTTGGTGAATTTGGCTACATTCACATTCAAGTCAGTAGTCTCCAAGGGATCTATCTCCCCTACTCTTTGCACTAGGAGATGTCCAAAAATATGATCATGGTCAATGAGAGAAGGCTTCTTGCCTAACGGGTAAAGAGCCCAAATTTGCAAAGTGATATTATTAGGATTGTACCCTGACCCTATATAGATCCTATCACCTGCTTCATCTGTTATTTGCAAATTTTTGTTCTTTCTCTTCAAAAAGTTGTCAAACACAATGGCTGAACTAATATCCCACCTAGGAAGGAGCATAACTCTAGGTTATTGCAATAATGCTCTTCCTCTCTCAATAGTCATGTTTCTCATTTCCCTATCAACTTCATGTTGCAACTCTTTCAAGGCATAAGCCTCTTTCTCAAGGTCAATGTCCCTTAACCTTTCTCTTATTAGTCTTCCTTTATACTCATATATAAAGGACTTAAATTTAGGGGTCTACACAAAAGTATCATCTGCAACAAATTCCTGACTTGCACAATGCCTCACATCATCTGATAGCTCATCAGAGGCTTCAAAGGTGATCACACTTTCCAATGGAATCTCATATTGGGGTATAATAGGAGCATTAAACTGTGAGACTTCTTCTTCCTCCTGAGTGTTATCTTCTTCCATGGATGGGGAAACAACTGAAAAGCTCACTTCAGGAGTAGGTTGAGGTGATAAGTGATCTAGTGGTGTGATATTTTCTACTTTCCTCCGAGGGCTGATGCCCCTTCCTCTTTCAAATGCCACAAGTGACACATCTCTTATCAGTTCTTCTTCATGGAGGATTAACTATTCAATTCTTTCTATGGGATCCTGTACCTTAAGGAAATCCCCTACGTAGCCTAGGTTATTAATCACCTTCCAAGCCTTGGCCATGATAACCCTACTGTAGGAATTCATTCTCATCATGTTTTTTTTTTCTTCACAATTTCTGATGGCATCTTCTAAAAGGAAACTATGCTCATACCCTTTCAATTTTTGAACATTTTTGGCATCACAAATGAAGTGTTCAGGATCAAAATTTTCCCTTTTGTTGCCAACTGGAAAGCATTAATAATCCAATTTACCACAAACCAAGTCATAGCCTAAATCAGAGATAATATTGAAATCACCAAAGCATAAGGTGGAAGGCATGAAATTCTGCCTCCCATAGCTCTTTAAATGCATGGAAGCTGAAAATGACAATTGCCTTATGATCTCTAAATAAGCAACTTTGTCTGGCACAATCTTAGGTAGCAAATAAGGTACAACTTCAAATCCATAAACCCTAATAATAGTACAATCCCAAAACATGTACTAGTCCCCCCAATTGTGATTTATCCCTACTTCATGACCCATATCTTTTGGTTGGAGAAATCTTAAAATCTCTGGGAAGAGGTTGTAGTCACATTTGTGGCCTATCATCTTGTATAGTGGTTTGACAAAATATTCCTCAAAATATAGGTAGTGGTACCTCCCACACCTATTGTCCAACAAATATTTCCACATTTTTATAGGCCTTGAATTTCCATCATTATCTAAGTCTTTTATTCTTAATTCCTCACCCCATATCCCCATCACCTGCCCTTCATATAACATCATGTGCATGAAAAGAGAATAGTGATTGAAATTAATGGCTTCATTGTCATTCTTGATGATATTAAGGGCATTATTGATGGCCTCTGATAAATACTCTACATAATCATAGGGTCAGGCATTATGACTCTAGATGTATGTGGCTAAAACCATGGGAGCAATTGTCATGTTCTTAGGAACATCAATTCCTAGTACTTGACCAGCTGAGTAATAAGTGTATTGAAAGTATTCTTCAAACAAATCCATAGAGAATGGGGCCTTATCTTCATTAGAGAACCTCATAGTTTGGTTACCTACACCTTTAACCCTATGTAGAGGAAATTTCCACCTCTTGTAACTTATGTCCATGGTGTGGTATTCCTCCAAAAAGTCTCTGATTCATAATTTTGTTTTCAGGGAAGTGTCTAGCTAAAAAATCATGGAAATATAATCTAGCTTTATGACAATGAACTATGACCCATCAGGAAAATGAATTGCTCTCATCTTCAGATTGTAATTCTTTTCCAACACCTTGATTAACTCTACGTTCACAAATATGTTGGGTATTGCAAGTTTACCCAAATTAAAATTCCACGGGTTTGACACTGGGATATGCTAGAATTTCTTCCTATAATGATAAATAAAGAGGTCATAACCCCTACATGGAGTCCATACATCTCCCATATTTTTTTTTATCTTCTGATATCACACACGATGGGTTAAGCTATGCTATTCTTCTAGGTTTTGGACCAGACCTAGGACACTGATCGATTAAGTCTTGATTCAATTGCCTAGCTTCAGTTTTTTGTCTTTTTTCTTTTTGTTTTCCTAGGGTTTTTTCCATCTCAACCCCACTCATGCAATGCTTTCATCTACTTACTGAGAAAATACTTTGAGTTGAGTACAGACCACTTACTTGGATAAATGCTACAAATTTCTAGTTGTCTACCATCATCTAACTTGGTTCTCCAAATCCTTCAATTACAATTCACAATGATTTCAACCTCTTTGAGGCCGTATTTATCAAATTTCAGGACACTTCATCTAGCTCTGGTTCATAAATGGTGCTCACGCCACCTTTATGATCAATTTATTCATTAATAGTAGTAGTCTCATTGATATTTTTGTTAGTCATATCAATCAGACTAATCATCATTTCATAACTATCAAAGAGACTTTTAATTAAAATTCTCGTTGTTTCTTCAATATGTCAATATGGCAGTGTTTTTCCCTTCTCTTATGTTGTTTACCACACTACCACCTTGCTAAAGGCTTCTTGTTGTGGGGTTATGGTGTATACCTCTCTACAGCATATGTTTCTCACCTTCCCAGTGGTATAGCGGTGTATGCTTTTGATCATTACTAGAAGAGTGTCTATGAGAATCTTATTTGTCTTACCGATATATCAATGTCTCATCAACATTAGATCCTATGTTCCTTCGATGTTGGTTGTCGGTGTCGATCAGACAAGTTAATTTCTCTTGCCGATATGCCACTATCTCATCGACAATTACTTCATTATATCCAAGAGTTGTGTTTCGTTGAGCACTTGTAGATATACCTTATCGATGTGACATAAGTGATTCTCTCCTCAATATGATTGTATCTTATTGAAATTTCACTATTTTACATCATCAATGAGACATATAAATATGTCTCTTCGACATAGGGGTGTCTCATCTACATTTTTGATCTGTGCTTTGTGCTAATGTTGGGGAGATTTTGGAGGGACTCTAATCGACATGGTGTTGTTTTGATGATATGCTATGAGCAATCATAGGAGTATTTCAAAGGAGGAATACACTTTGATGTTGTGATCAAGGGTTTTATTTGGAAGCTCACGTGAGGGATTTTATTAAATTTAAGTTATTATGACAGGAATTCTATGCATATGGTGGATGTAAGAGATGAGTAAAAATGGAAGTATGCAAAAATAATTAGGATGAAATTTTGGATACAACACAATCCATGTTTAAAAAAGGATGATTCTTATGGCCTAAACTTTGAAATGCTTTAGTAATATTATTTGTGTCGATACAAATTACCTATTGCAATATCCTTAAATTGTTCAATCTTTGGTATGAATTGTTGGCAGAAAAAATTAGGATTACTTGGATGCTTCTTCCATTTATTTTGTATCAACATATGTTCGTGAAGACACAAAAGTTAATAGCTCAATCAGGTAGAGCTTTTGTGATTTTCAAATGAAGAGTAAGGTACATTTTTATTTTTGCTACATTACATTCATGTGCATAAACAAAATGAGAAGATTACATTACTAGATTGCACTTATGCAGATGCATCTAATATAGGAAAGATTGCACAATCCTTTCAAAAATGTAGTCTTTATTGATAATGTAAATGTATGTTGTTCCACACAAGCTGTGGAACCAACTATTTGAATTCATATAATCAAAAAACTATACATTTATAGATATAAATGAGAAAAATGCATGTAAAGAGAAAGGGGACCCATCATTTCCTCAATGATGAATCCCGGTTGCTTTGTTTTGCATCAACTTTAGTCTTCCCGCTTGTCTAAGCCTCCAAGTTGATGTCTTCCTTGGTGCTCCTAGGTTCCCTAAATTTGAGTGAGAAGAGTGTTATTAGAGCAATGAAGGATCACCAGTCAAAATATGTGCATACATCTATAAACATATAATTTGATCATCATGTGCATTCAAATAACTTGCATACCATAGATGTCCAAGAAAACAAGAAAGTTATCAAACATATCTATCATATGTCAATTTTATCTAACATGTTTTCTCATTGTGCATGTATAGATAAAATTAGGTTGTTGTTTTGTTTATCTAGTTACAGCATGTGGGGTGAAATGTGGCTCCCACAAGGGTTGAGCCCAGCATGCTGCCCTATTGTTTCATTTGAGAAGGATAATCACAAGTAAACCATCCATGAAGCATTAAAAATAAATCTTTGAAAGGATAGTGGAGTATGTTGGTAAGGGGTAATCTCCTTATTGATAAATATTTATCCTTATTAATAAGAACATTCCACTATCAACATAGCCATGATTCTGAAAAAACTGATCATCAAGGATTCTAAGATAGATTTCATTAATAGTCTAGTTAAAAGTAAGTAGCCTGAATTATCATAACAGTCACAAGAATTGAACATGAGGGGAAGCCATGTAGATTAAAAGATTACACAATAGTCATAACTTGCAAAGAAAGAGACATGTTTCCACATAACAAATTAAATTGAATGCATGAAAGGTACAATGATGAAGTCCATAATAGTGAATGTTTCTTAAGAGGGATTGAAGGACAAAATTTTGTATCAAGGAGAACAAGGTAACCTTAAACTCTGTTGTACCTGAATATGATAGTACCTGAGCTTCTAGTGTTTCTAGATGGAACCTATAGCGGAAAAGTGTAGTCTACATCTGAAGGAACCATCTTCGGAGCTCTTCCCTAAAATGAGGGTTGAAAACATTAGAAGAAAAGAAATACCATAATTCTAAAGTAACAATTTGTATCAAGACAAATGTCAAAAAGTATAATTAAAAAGAAAAATCCTTACAATTGGACCTCAAATTGGACCAAACAAATTTATGATTTTATCTTTAGAATGTAGGAAATTTCTCTGTCGGAGCTTCATGACCTAAAATTGGATCTCCAATTGGACTAATAAAATTTATGATTTTATCTTTAGAATATAGGAACTTTCTATGTTCGATATTCATGGCCTCAAATTAGATCAGAAGCTAGATAAGCAGATTTATGATTTTATCTTTAGAATGTACAAACTTTCTCTATTGGATATTAAAGATGTCAAGTTGGATCAGAAATTGGATAAGTAGATTTATGATTTTATCTTTAGAATGTAGGAACTTCCTCTATTGGATATTTGGAAATTCTTGCACACAAGTTTTGCTTCAGAGTGAAATCACTTGGAAATGTTTCACACCGGCTCAAGGTACAATCCAACCTGGTCATGACACCGATAGCAATCCAATTTTTCTTGAACCGTCCATACCCGAACGTTGCATCACAATCTATTCTTCCTGCACATAAAAATTCCACATATTAACCCCTTCTAAATAAAACTCAAAATACCATGAAACAATGAGTCCCCTATATTAGTAAGTAAGTAGGAAGTCTATAGGGCATAGTTTGATTTTATACAAGGATGCTCATGAAAGGAATATTCAAGTGACAGTGAGTGAGTTGTTTGAGATTACAGCTGATGGTGCAATATCTAGTCTTAAAGGCAGCTAGCAAAGTAGTAAATGTGCAAGAAAATCAAATTGTACACAACAAACAATTCACAATGTTAACTTGCATAATACCTTAAGTTTGAAGACAAAAATCTTATTATATCTTGATGAAAGTAGTGACCTTAATGGTCAATCATTGGAAACCATGATTTTAAAACATGCTATTGTGCTTATGGAGGAAACATTTTAAGCAAGGTTGTGAGTGGTGGTTTGGTACAATGGCAGGTATGAAGGACTTGCTTTATATGCATACTATGCAGTCTACCTTAAGACAACGTTCTTAGAAGAGATTGAAGGTGGATTATGGAACTCAAGGGTTACCATGATAAAAATTAAAGAAAAGATTAAGATATATTTAAAAGCCACTATCATGAAGATATTAAATATTTCAAATGTAAAACCCTAGCAGCTGGAGTAATGAACATAGTGTGAAAGAGGATAGTGTGCTAGGGAAAATTTAGGAGATCTCCACATTATCTAATCATAAGAAAATACATCATTTATTTATTTTTTAAAATTAAAATAAATTATTCTAAACCCTATAGAGGACACATTGATACTTTAAAAGCATCTAATTTATTTTTTAAAATTAAAAGAATTCATTCTAAACCCTATATAAGATACATTGATACTTTAAAAGCATCTAAACGAATTTGAGATTATGCAAACATATGTCAATTAAGTACCTAGATTCCAAACAATAGCGCAAACATTGTAACCCTTTTTTATCAAAGCAAGAATGAGATAAACAACAATGAATCCTATGCCTCCTATCACACACATCTCCTTACTTTCTCTCTCATTCTTTACTAAAAAACTTCTCCATTTTGGCAGGATACGCCCTAAAATAAGGTTTCAACAAAGGTTTTATTATATGTTTATTAAAATGAAAAATCTATTCTGGTGGGCTATGCCTAAAAATAAGATTTCAACAATTTTTTTTGAAAATGAGGTTTCAACAAAGGTTTTATTGTATGTTTATTAAAATAAAAAATCCATTCTGGTGGGCTATGCCTGAAAATAAAATTTCGACAAAAATTTTAGAGTATGTTTATTAGAGTTTTAGAGTTTTTTGGCGGGCTATATTCTTGATTCCTTAAATGATTTATTTAAATGGATTGTGACTAACGTGATTTACTACATTTAGTGTTGTAAATTGTAATGATGCCACGATTACAATACTACTATCGTCTCTTATTATACCCATTGTGGTATGGTGGTGTTTTTCCCTTCCCTTCTACTAATTACCACACTACCACCTTACTCAAGGCTTCTTGTTATAGGGTTGCGGTGTATACCGCTCTACCGCATATGTTGCTTACCTTCTCAGCTATCTAGCGGTGTATGCTTTTGATCACTACTTGAAGAGTGTCGATGAGAATCTAATTTGTCTTACTGATATCTCAATGTCTCATCAACATTACTTCGTTATATCCAAGAGTTGTGTTTCACCGAGCACTTGTAGATATACCTTGTCGATGTGACGTAAGTGATTATCTCCTTGATATGCCTATATCTTGTTGAAATTTCACTGTTTTACATCATCGATGAGACATATAAATAAGTCTCTTCGACATAGGGGAGTCTAAACCAGTGCTAAACCCGAAGCTAAACTTGAAGCTAAATTTGGAGCTAAAAATGGCACTAAAATCAAAGCTAAACTTGGAGCCAAAGGTTGCGCTAATGGAAATGCCACACTCGAAGGTAATATAGGCGCTAAAGGCAGTGCTAATTTTAGTGAAAATTAGTGCCTAAATTAGCACTGACTTATCCTAATTTGTGCAAATAAATGCCAAAAATAGCGCCATCCCAATAAACAACACCGACTTTTTCAAAAAATTGGCAAAAAAAACATTACAATAGTGGGTGGAAGTAAAAAACGGAGCAAAAAATGGAGCAAATCACAAGGATTTGTTGTAGTGAGAGAAGATAGAAGAAACAAGATGACAATTTGACCATTGATTTTGACGATTGATTAAAAAGATCCAACAAGTATATGATCCACTGAGACTTTATTAGAGAGGGTGGTGAGAAATTCATAATGATGATGATTTGCTCATATCTTGGGATTGGGATTTTTCATTGTTCCTTATTGTTTGATATAACACATAGACATGATGCATCAAGGTATTGGTAACTAGGATGGTGTTGAATCTAGTGTAATGGACTTTGACTTTGCAAATAGATAGGATAGTTCTCATTCACACCTTGAAATATGGAAACCTCATTGGAATGTAAGTTAGAAGCTTAGAATTTATTGGACCAAAACATATGCAATAGTCAACAATCTACTCCAAACAACTTTTACACCCAACTAAGAAATTATGCACCAAGATTATTTTACAAGAATACCCATGAGCATAGCAAACGAAAGATAATGATCAATGCACCATTCCTTTCTCTCTAAATCACTTTGATAGACATCATCAAGCGATCTAGAATGGGTCAATAAGATAAATTAGAAGAAAATATCAAAGACAAACAGTCAATGTTATCTATATCTCTTGCTAGTTTAATTTAGCTAAGGTGATTTATGATACTAATGCCCATCGTAGGAAGGATTCATCCTAGGACATGTTGATCAGATGTTTTGATTAGGATGAGGTGTTTGATAAGCCATTAATACAAACTCCACTAACTCATTTACATATGATCTAGACTTTAGATTTTGACACTTAAGTTCTCACTTTATGACTTGCTATACTTGCTCTCTATTTTTTTCACCGAAGCTTGAAGGTGATGCTAGATTTATTATGGATGGAGGGTTATTGTGGGTGAAAGTGAAATGGGATGGATGGTTTTGAATTTTTTGGAATATTTCAATTCATTTGGTATTTTAAAAAATTTTGAGGCTATTTTTGGTCTTTTTGAAAGTTTATGTGAATGTTTATGTTTTTTCGATTATTTGAAGTTGTTTAGGTCTTTTGATTGTTTTCTAATATTTTTGGATTTTCAATTTTCAAATTTTTTTTGCTTTCTGATATTTGAATGTTAAAAGGGGTTTTCTAAGTTTCCAACCAAGAACCTAACCTAAAAGACTATCTTAGGGGCCTCAGGGGCTTATCAAAGATAAGCCTTACCTACATTATACATGCAGAGACCACATAGTTCGACTGACTCGACTTATTGAAGATGAGATATTAACGGTTGATGGAATGCTATTTTATTATGACAGACTCCTAAAGGACTAAACTAGGGTGTCTCGAGGGCATATTAAAGATGTCCTTGCCTACGTTCAAGTTCAGAGACAACATAGTTCAACATGGTTCTATTTTTGGATTTTTGATTTTCGACCTTTTTAGGGATTTTGATGTGTTTTGGATTTTGAATTTACAATTTTTGAATATTTTTGGATTTTAGTTGTATAGGATTTGGATTTTTTTTTATTTTTTGATGAACATTTTATGAATATTTTTGGAATTTTTGATACCCTTAAGATATACAAGAACCTGATCTGATCCATAACGAATTTCCCCTAGTATGATATGATAGACTACCTTGATATAGGCAAGACAAACTAACCATTGGATTATGCCAAATAGTACTAAGGCGATATGATACTTCATAAAATCAAGTTATGATATAGACATGGATGGTTGATGGAATAAATAGGATGCATGATGTGATGCGATGGATGGAATGATATGATAAAGAGACAAAGAGTAGATGGAGGTAATTTATTTATGCAAGGTGCCTATTTTCCAGGTTTTCACCAAGGTACTTTCCCAAAGTGCCACCGAAGTGATTTTCAATAGAGGACAATTTTTTTCTTAACTTTTTTTAATCCTTTTTCTTTTTTTTTGGATTTTGATCATTTTTTTTTTTTTGTATTTTCATATTTATACCCTTCAATCCTAGGCATTAAACCTTTTGAGATGCAAGTTTTTGGTTGATTCCTATAAGGGTTCACCTTCAAGCATTGAAAATTGATATGCTCCAAATCCATAGCTTGTTGTGATGAAAAAGGGACCCAACCAGTGAGGCTCAAACTTTCCTTTGTTGTCGTAATATGGAAGATTCTTCTGATTTTGCTTTAGGAAAAGATCCCCTACTTGGAAAGACCAACATTTTAACTTCTTGTTATAGCTCTATTTTAGTTGGTTTTGATATACTTGCAAGTGATTAAGAGCATCAATATGATGCTCATCCAAGAATTGTAGCTCATTCAACTAAGATGCTATGTATTCTTTATCAGTGATTAGGTTTTGTAGTGACACTTGTAGTGATAGAAGCTCAACCTTAATAGGCAAGATGGATTTTGATCCACAGACTAGGGAGAAAGGGGTTGCACCTATAGGTGTGTAGATACTAGTTCAATAGGCCCAAAGAGCAGGATTTAACTGTAGATGCCAATCATGGCCAACTTCATTTGTCATTTTCTTTAGGATCTTCAAAATGGTTTTTTTTGTAGCCTCGACTTGACCATTGCCCTGGGGGTAATGCAAGGTGGAGAATCAATGTTGGATGTTGAATCTTTTACATAGCTCTCTCACATTCTGATTCTTGAAGGGTGTTCTATTTCCTAAGATAAGGGTTTACGAAACACCATAATGGAAAATGAGGTAGTTCAAGATAAACTTAGTTATTTTCTTTCCCATTATGTAGGTCATAGGAATGGCTTTGATCCACTTAGTAAAGAACTAAGTAGTTGCTATGATGAACTTGTGGCCATTAGATGAGGTTGGGGTAATCTTTCCTATGAGGTCAAGTCCCCACTACAAGAAATGCCACAGTGTGATCATTGGTTGCAACTCTTGAGTTGGAGCATGAATTATATCTCCATGTTGCTAACATTAGACACACTTTTGCACATACTGATAATGTTCTCTTTCCATGGTTGGTCAGTAGTACCATGTCCTCAACAATTTCTTAGCTAAAATCATACTCCTAGAATGGTAACCACATATTCCATCATGTACTTTTGTTAAAGTAGCTAATGCTTCCTCTTGGTTAAGAAATCATAGTAATGTCTCTTTGATGCTATGGCAGTATAGGGTATCACCTAGGATCACAAATCAGGATGCCTTCTTAACAAAGGTCTTTTTAAGGGTGGAGGTGATATCAGATGGGAGGGTTCCTATGCTTAGATAGGTGAATATGTCATGGTACTATGAGGATCCATGACCAACAACAACACATGAATTCATATTCTAGGATTTTGAAAGTTGGTAAGAGAAGTTTCTCTACCAAGAATTCACATTGCAAGATGTTGTTTGGCATGTCTAACAGTAATTTGATTGTTTCCATAGCATCTACTACTCGATTGTTCATGTTGGGAATTTTTTCAAAAGTTATATCTATGAAAAGGTCCTTGATATTTTCTACCATCTTCTTGTAAGGAGTTGTATAGGAGTGAATTTGCACCCCTTACACAGATTCCCATTTTTCCCTTCACTTTAGAAAACCAAGCTCGGAGGCTTAATTACACATAAGCCTGCTACTTTTGTCTCACTTAGTGCTTTTTTTGAGTGTCAATGGAGGCATTTCTGTTGAGGACACCCATGCGGTACATAGACGTCCACGCGGTGAGCTTACGTCCCTAGCAGATTCTTATGGATGAGCTTGCAAAGGCATTACACTTCTCATTCAGAGTCAAGTTGTAACACCCTCTTAGGCCAATCGACCCAAATATGGTTATTTCTTTCACTCCCTCCAAATTCATTCCTTGAACAAGAATGTCATCCTCTAAGCATTCATTTGAACTCCTTCACTTCATTCACAAGCTCACTTTCACTCACTCCAAGAATTTCAAGCACTCCATTGCAACAACAACATCACTCCATCACTTCGGTAGAGAAAGTTGGGGACAACACCATTGCAACAGAGGCTCAATTATTATAATTCTCTCCCCCAAGCAGCCTTGAGTGCTCTTGGTGGAGGTGGTAAGCTTCCCTTTCTTCTCCTCTATCGCTTGGTTGAGTAAACACACTTACTATTTTGTAGTTCTTTAGTACTCTTTACTATATTTTTCTCTTTATCTCGCTTTCTTGGTTGTTCGTGGAGGTGGAAACACCTAAACAGAGGTCTAACTGAGGCAAGCCCCTATATAGCCACCCAACATTTTCCTCTCTTTTGTGTGTAGGTGGATGTGCTTTTCAAGGAGCTAGCTAGAAAATGTGTTTCTTTGTGAGATCCTTCTTGCCACCTGGACTCTCATATTCTTTCTTTGTCACATTAGAGAGTATTTCATTTACTTAATTACATTATTTTGGACCTCTAGTAGTAGTTAGCTAGGTTGTTATCCTATTTTATTAGATTTGACCTTATCTCTCTAGTTTTCTAGTTGTACATATGCCAACACACTTTAGAGACACTAGCATCTAACGCTATCATCTAAGGATCACGCTTCCATCCTCTGTCAAAAAGCTCCTTGAGGCATAGTGTTGAATCTAAAAGCCAGCTTGCTTAGCCCCATTTTGCATTTCAAGTTTGTAGAGTGATTGAAGGACCTTATAGTCATTGTCATTCTCATCTCGCATATCCTAACACCCTGTTAAGCTAAGGTAAGCTAGGGCAGCCTTCCATATCTTGGCCTTCCATGACTTGGGGCCTTGCACGTGGCGGTCCCCCTCTCTTACATTTTTGGATAACTTGACATGAACCATTTTGGTTCCATTTTGCAATACTGATAGTTCCTTTCCTCATACTCTAGGAGTGTTGTAGGTGTGAGTGTTGTGAGGTTGTCACCTTACAACCCTACCTACAACCCCTAGTTGGCATAGTTGGAAGGTTCTAAAGGTGTTGCATAGTGAAACCTTAATTGGGTCACCACTTTACCCTTTGACCTTTAGGGACTCTGTGAAAATATAATCTAGTGTGTGTAATGGCCTCCTTCCTGCATCAACCTATCCCCTTCGTGTAGCCTATGGACAGTGGTATTGATATAACCTTCAATTCACAGGACTTGCTAATGGGTTTTAACAAGGAACCATCTCCTCTCTATATCCCCACATGGATCAATGGAGACATCATAGTAGGTGTTCTCGTTGATTTGACATCACAAGTAAACATAATAACTAAGGAGATTATGTTGATCAAATTCTTACATAAAGATGTGTATGATGCACCTGTAAGTACTATCCTCACACATGACAGGCTTTTCATGCCCCCTTTGGGAAGTATTGTCCTATCGGTCCTGGTGGGACCTAATCTGTGAAGCTCCTATTTGACATTATCCCTAGCTCTAATCTCTTTAGGGTGAAATTGGGTATCCCTTGGTTGGTGGAAATGAACACGGTACACTCGGTTGTGCATAAATGTTTAAAATTTATCCACGAGGGTTTTGTACATGTAATCCATGACACCGGTTATAGACCACTAGTTGCTAATGGTAGCTACTCCTTGGAATACTCTTGGCCTATGCCCATTGGTCCTCTTCCACCTAGGATGGACCTTCTACACCGAATGTATCGAAACTATAATAAAGGGTTCCTAAGGCCGAAAGTGAGATACCCTCCCTCACCTTATGTTGTTTCACATAGGGCTTGCTTAAAAGCTGACAATGATGCCACTAAGGCATGAAGGAAGGAAGAAGAGAAGAATTCTCATGACCCTCCTTCTTCCTCTTCCACTGGTTAGTCTAACGCTTCTTCTCGCTCTGGTGTGGTACCATCAGACTCTTCTCCTCATCTATAGGAGAATCCTATGGTGCCCGCTTGGTGGAAGCCTAAGCATCTTGCATTCAAACTTCCTATTATATCGACAGAGCCTAGACCCATTCAGTATGATAGGAAGAAGGTCTCCCATGGAGAGTCCTCTTTGTCTCATCCTTTGCGGCCTCCTACCGCTCCTACTTCTAAATTAGTGAAAGGGAAGAGGCCCACTACTGAGGCTCTTAAGCTAACTCCACCTATTGCTCCTTAGCCTATTCCTCCTGCTCCCGTTTAGGAGTCCATTCCTCTACTAGAGACAACTATAGTGGATGTTCCCATGGTCGAGCATGAGCCTTTTTTTCCTTCGTAGCCTCTGGCCTCCAACTCAAAGAGTTGTAGAAACTACCATGCACACCAGTGCAAGCACCAATGAAAGGCTCTTTTAGCTGAGTAAGTTGCCTTGCAAAGGAAGGAGGAAGAGACAACTGCCTCTACTTCAGGGCCTCTTGCAGTGTCACCCTCTTCCCTTCCTTCTACTTCTCTTCAGTCTAGTTCCACATTGCTTTTAGCTCTCGTAGCGAGTATGAATGTACCTAACCCCAAGGGGGTACAGGTGTTCATCGCTCCTTCGGTGGAGCCACATTTTCTAATATCCATTATGGATATCCAACCTTTCCCAAAACCTATGGATATGATTAATACCTCGGTTGTATCTACTGCAGTTCTTTCCTCCTCTTCCTCCACACCTCTAGCCTCATCTATGCGGAGTTCATCTCCTTCGATGAAGAAAAAGGTGGAGTGTGGTCCTTCTAGTAGCAAAGGATGTAAGAGGATCCCACCTTCTTCAAAAGGTGCCCCTGTGTTGACTTGTTCTATCTTGGTGACAGAACTAGTCCTAGCTTCCCCTAAGTTCATCACCGCTCCCAAGTCGCTCGGTGAGCCTAGTGGTGAATCTCAGGCACAGCCTACCACATCCACTGAAGTCAAACACAACACTCTTGTGGGGTGCATGTTTAACTCTATGGATAAAGTCTCAGCCTTGTTAATGATCTTCGCAAAGTCACTTACCTTAGCTCCACAATATCTCGATGAAGAAGGCCTTGTAAGGCCTTCTTCCTTGGCCCTTGTTGTAGGAAGGCCGAATGCTCCTACTCTTAACATCCCGCTATTGCAGGCTCATCCTCCTTCCCCCTATGATGACCTAGAGTGGGAAGCAGATGACCTCTTGGTCAATTAGTGTTAGGAGGAGGGCCCTTCTTGATCTTATGTGTGTGTGTGTTTTGTGATTTGTTCCCTCGTGATCATGCTATGTGTGCATGGATGACCCTTGTCACCCCTATTGGTGCTTGGATACAAGCATGGTTTTTGTGTCATAAACCTTCTTCTATTTGTATCATCATTCTTTCATGTTTGTGCTTGATTTTTGATAAATTGGGGATGATGCAAAGAGTTGGGAGCATATATGCTTCCCTTCCATGTTCACCCAATTTTTTATTTTTACTTTTTTCTCCATGCATTCTTCCTGATCTAGTTGGGGATTGATGATCTTTTGCCTTGCATTGCGGTTACCTATTATTTATATGAGCTTGGAAAGATCTGACCCCGCTAAACCAAATCCCCCTATGCCCTCCATTTGTGTTGTTTTCTCTCTTTTTCTTTCTCTTTATCTTTCTCTCCTCTTTGCTTTATTTTTCCCTCTCATGTGTGAAAATGTTCTTTCTTCAACATTTCAATTTTCAGAAAACACATTCATTTCCAACGAATCTTTTCTCAAAAATCCCTGCAAACCTTGTCTTTAGAATTTCATTCTCAACTTGGAACCCTAACAGAACATGTCTCCTTCATCATGGATTCGTAAAGAAAGGGCTTGGAAACCTTCCTCTAAAGTGGTAATTTCTTTGACCTTCCCCTCATGTGGGGGCATATTCTTCCTTTTGAACTCCTTGATGAAGTGAACAACTTTCGAAAGGATCCCTTGATGATGGATCGATTAAAAAAAGAGATCATTTTCTTTTGAATTACACATCCCTTGAGTGGACCCCTCTTCTTTTGAAGGATTCCCGAGGGACCCCTTTGAAAGACTTCCAAATCATTGACAGTCTATGTGACTATCTACTTACTCGCCTATGTGGTCGCTTCCTGACTCTATGGAGTCTGCTTTATTAGGTTTCCTCCATGTGAGAGATCTTGGGGGATACCTCCCTATAGGACTAAGAACCTGTAGGGTGCTTCCTTTGAGCTTCCTCCATGCGAGAGATCTTGGGGTTGGCTCCTCTATAGGTCTGGGAGCCTGTAGGGTGCTTTCTTGGGTTCCCTCCATGCGACAGATCTTGTGGGTTACCTTCCCTACATAGTTGTATTTTTGTAGGGAACTTCCTTGGGTATTCTTTATGTGAGAGATCTTGGATAATACCATCCCTACAGGAATGAGAGCCTATAGGGAACCTTCCTCACTTCCTCCATGAGAGATATCTTGGGGGACGCTTCTTGGGTATCCTCCATGTGAGAGTTCTTGGGGGACACCTTCCTTGTAGGTCTATGGGCTTGTAAGGTGCTTGCTTCACAGGGCTTCCTTCATGTGAGAGATCTTGGGGGTTGCCTCCTTGTAGGTTTGTGAGCCTCTAAGATTCTTTCTTTCTTCAACTTCATAGTTTTGAGCAACTATGAATTCCTTCACTTTCCTTGCACCTTCAAGTTTTCTAGATTGTGGTATGCTTCCTCAATAGTTTAGGTATACATTTCTAACCTTACTCCTTCCTTTATCTACTTTACTAAAGCACTCTTTAGTATTTATGCTCACTAAAGTGGGGGAAAAATTTATAGGAGTGAATTTGCACCCCTTACACAAATTCCCCTTTTTCCCTTCTCCACTTTAGAAAACCAAGTTTAGAGGCTTAATTACAAATAATCTCGCTGCTTTTGTACCACTTGGCACCTATTTTGAGTGTCGGTGGAGGTGTTTCTATCAGGGACACCCGCGCAATGCACAGGCATCCGTGTGGCAAGCTTATGTCCCTGGAAAATTCCTATGGCTGAGCCTGCAAAGGCTTTACACTTCTCATTGGGAGTCAAGTTGTAACACCCTCTTTAGTCGACTGACCTAAATATGGCCATTTCTTTCACTCCCTCCTTCAAATTCATTCCTTGAACAAGCATGTCATCCTCTAAGTAGTCAGTTGAACTCTTTCACTTCATTCACAAGCTCACTTTCACTCACTCCAAGCATTTCAAGCACTCTATTGCAGCAACAACATCACTCCATCACTTCGATAGAGCAAGTTGGGGACAACACCATTACAACAGAGGCTTGATTACTCTCATTCTCACCCCCAAGAACCATTGAGTGCTTTTGGTGGATATGGTAAGCTTCCCTTTCCTCTCCTCTATCACTTGGTTGAGTATACACACTTACTATTGTGTAGTGCTTTAGTGCTCTTTACTGTATTTTTCTCTTTATCTCATTTTCTTGGTTGTCCGTGGAGGTAGAAACACCTAAATGGGGGTCTGACTAACATAGGCCCCTATACATCCACCCAACATTTTCCTCTCTCTTGTGTGTAGGTGGACATGCTTTTCAAGGAGCTAGTCGGTGAACAAGTTTCTTTGCGAGATCCTTCTTGCCACCTTGACTCTCATATTTTTTCTTTGTTGCATTAGAGAGTATTTTATTTACTTAATTACATTATTTTGGCCCTCTAGTAGTAGTTAGATAGCTTGTTACCCTATTTTATTAGATTTGACCTTGTCTCTTTAGTTGTCTGGTCATATGAATGCTAGTGCACTTTAGAGATGCCAGCACGCCGCGTTGTCATCTAAGGACCGCACTTCCGTCCTCGGGTAGAAATCTCCCTGAGGCATAGTGTTGAATCTAAAAATTGGCTCACCTAGCCCCATTTTGCATTTTGGGTTTCTAGAGTGATTGAAGGACCTTATAGTCCTCAACATTCTCGTCCCGCATATCCTAACACCCTATTAAGTTGAGGTACGTTAGGGCAGCCTTCCACATCTTCACCCTCTATGACTTGGGGCCTTGCACATGGTGGTCCCCCTCTCTTACATGAGTAATATTATCATCCTTAGTTTGGTATTCATCATTGACTTGGTTGATAACCAAATGTGAGTCTCCATAGACCTTCATCTCTTGTATCTGCCATTGAACTGTTATCCTTAGACCTATGATTAGAGCTTCATACTCAGAAATGTTGTTAGTACATGAAAATGATAGCTTGTATGACTTTGGGATGCAATTACCTCGAGGGGTGATTGAAATAATACCAACTTCTAATCCATTTTGGGTGAATGATCCATCAAAGTACATCTTCTACTGACTTGTATTAACAAGAAATACTAATTCATCAAGGAATTCAGATATCAATGGATTCTCTACATAGATAGGTGCCTCTGCTAGTTGGTATGTTATCACTTGTCCTTTGATTTCCTTGCGCTCCACATACTCTATGTCAAATTCAATCAAGATCATTACCCATTTGGCTATTCGCCTAGTGAGAGTTGCTTTAGATAACATGTATTTTAATGGGTCAATCTTAGCAATAAGTTTCATTTGATGTGACAGCATGTAGTGTTTGAATTTTTGTGAGGCAAAAACCAATGCTAAATTTTTTTTTTCAATGGATGAATAGTTCATTTCATAGCCCACTAAGGTCCTATTGATGTAATATATAGCTCTTTCCTTTCCATTTTCATCATGTTGTGATAGAAGAGCACCTAGTTTTGCTAATGTTGTTGAGATATATAGGATTAATGGTTTGTTTGGTTTTGGTGGCATGACTACTGGAGATGTCAATAAATATTCCTTGATTTGTTGGAAAGCTTTGTCACACTTCTCATCCCACTTGTAAGTTATTCCTTTATGGAGAAGATGCAAAAAAGGGTGGATTTTATCTAATAGTTATGCAATGAACCTCTTGATGGACTACAATCTTCCTTGTAATCCTCTCATCTACTTCAGTGTTTGTGGTGGTTCCATGTCTAGGATGGATTTCACTTTTTTTAGATCATTTTATATCCCTCTTTGCAAGATGATGTAGCCAAGAAGTTTCCCTGATGTTACCCCCAAAGACACATTTTTTTGGATTCACCCACACCTTATACTCTTCAATCCTATCAAAGATGGGTCATAAGAATTGTATGTGCTCACTCATTTTCTTTAATTTTTCCAAAATATAATCCACATAATCTTCAACTATTTGTGGATCATGTCATGGAAGATGAGGGTCATTGTCCTTTGATAGGTTGCTCCTGCATTCTTTAACCCAAATGGCATTACGTTCCAGCAATAGGTTCCCCATGGACAAGTGAATGTAGTTTTTTGTTGATCCTCCTTGGTGATGATGATTTGATTGTAGCCTAAAAAACCATCCATGAGTGATAGCATTTCATGCCCATCTGTTAATTCCACTATGATGTCGATGTTTGGAAGAGGGAAATCATCCTTCGGGCATGCTTTGTTCAAGTCTCTAAAATCAGTGCATATTCTAATGCCCTCCAGTGGGTTTTGAGATTGGTACCAGTTTCAAAACCCACTCAGGATAATCTATGGGTCAGATGAATCCAACATCAAGAAGCTTTTGTAACTCAAGTTTGACCAAGAGTACTATCTGAGGATGCATCTTCCTTAACTTTTGCTTTACTAGTTTGGATTTAGGATAGACTGCTAGATGATGTACAACCACTTTTGGATCAAACCATGGAATATCTGTGTATGACCATGCAAAGTTATCTCTTCACTCTTTCAAGAATTTTTCTAGGCTCTTATATTCTTCATCCAATAGGGATTCGGCATAGAAAGTGATCTTTGGTGCTTCTTTTGTTCCTATGTTGACTGGAGTGGCCTTTTTTGCTAAAACTGTTGACTTTTCTGGATTCATCACACAAAGGGAGAGATTGAATCCCTCATCTCTAGGCACCTCAGAGAGCTTTTCACCCTCAAATACATCCTTTATTTTTACTATTTTAGGATCAGAGTACCACAGTGTGGTTTTCAATCAAAGCTCTACAAGTTAGTTGCATTTCATCAATTTTGTGACTAAAGGATTCAATTGCCTCTCCATAGTACACCCTTGTGTCAATCTCTATGTCAAAACCATCCTTGTGATCTTCCCATGGTAAGTTTTCATGGAGTCCCATGAATTGTAAGATTGCTTCATCATTTTTGAATAAATCGAGAATCAGTGGTCCTTGTTGGTCAAGGTTAATGAGTTGCAGGTATACTAGGCATATTTCATTTGGTTGGTTGCTTGGGGTGAAGGTTGATGTAGATATCATGAAGAGGGATTTATTCTCAAATAGGTCAGCAACATCTAGGGTGAAGTCATCTAGGGTTGTATCACGCGGTGTTGATAACCAAGAGGAATTCTTAGCTCATTTAGCAGAAGTGCCTTTGCCAATAAGGGTAACCTTGCTATTAGTACAACCTAGGCCAAGATTCTTTGGATGTTTCTCATGAATGATAGGTTTGAGAAAACCATTGTCATTTTTTCCCAGTTTCTCATTCTTGTATACCCCATTCCATTCATTAGATGCAAGCCTTTGTTGTTATCTTCCATGGGAAGAACAAGGATGGGCCATTCATCTTGATATAGTAATTTAGATATATCCTCCTCATTGATATCTTCTTTTTTTAGTTCACCCCATTTGGTTAAGGTAGTAGCTACCATTTTTATAGTTTCAGGGATATTGTTGCTAGGTGTAAGCTTCCCATGAGATTTGTGAGAAAGAGGCAGCTCTCCTAACATAAAAGTTTCCTTCGTTAGCTTATAGTTTCCACAACCATCATCCTAGATTGTTGCTTTGATATCAGGTATGCTCTATACAATGGGTGATTTTGTTTCTGAGGTCAATGTAAGGGATGATGGGTCAACAAATGAGAAGGATGGTGTAGGCCCTTCATCATTCTTGGGTATTTGGAGGATCTTATAGAACTTCGCCTTAAGGTTCTTGCAGTAGTAAAAGGGTTTAATATCTCCATGGATGGTGACTTCTCTACCCTTGAAAGAAAACTTTGCACACTGATGTGAGGTGGAAGCTACAACTTTTAGGGCATGGATCCATGACTGACCAAGAAAAATATTTTAGGAGAGATAAAAAGACTTGGCATGCAGTTTCTATGATGAGGTGACCCACTTGGATGGGTAGTGTGATGATTCCTTGTGATACCCATTCTTGGTCATCATATGCCCTGATGGTGGTACTCTTTGCTTTCTCAATAATATCCTCTAAATAGCCTAGATTTTTGATCAACTAAATGGTGCAAATGTTTAGACCAGCACCTTCGTCTACTAAGACTCTTTTAACCTTATTCTTATGAATGATGACCTTAAGGTGTAAAGCACGACTATGAGATGGTTGTGATGGTAGGTCTTGTTTTGAGAAGGTGAGAAGATGATTAGTGATATTCCATACCATAGATTAAAATTGTTTGGTATCTTTATCTTCAAGAACAGATGATGTAGATAGAGCTTCCTCTAAGATTTCCCTATGCATGGGGGATAGTCTTAACAATTCTAACATAGAAATCTATGTGAGAGTCTTCTTAAGCTAGTCTAAGAGATTGTACTTGCTAGTGCTTGTTGTTGGCTGAGTAGGTTGTGCCCTAGATTGAGATGGGACTCCTTGGATGGTGACCTTACCACGTCATGTGGTGACTCCACATTCTACACTAGGCCCTTTAATAGTGATGGAAATAATGATGCTATCACAAGAAGCGACCACATTGGAATAGGTATGTTGTACGTTTGTATAATCTTTAGTTTTCTCGATGTTGTTTCCTTTTCTATGATCTGGCATGGGGTTTTTGTATATCTTAAGATCCTAATTGCTGATTGGTACCTTAACAGATATGGTGTCACTTTCTATAAGATCTTGGATAATATTTTGAGTCACATGCAATTCGTTGTCTTGTGTCCTTTGATTTTGTGAAAGTCTAGGGCAGTTTATCTTGTGGTTCTTAGTAGTTTTCGAAGTTTGGAAGTGTTATTAGGTTTGACTCTAGAAATTTCTTCATGATAGTCTCAATAGGTTTTGACAATTGTGTGTACTTGCATTTTGGATAGTTTTCCTTGTTAGGGGTGTGTCTCTGTTGCTTTTCGGTGTTGTTGATCTGATTATTTTGAGTGGATGTTGTTTGCTACACAGTTGGTTGAATGTTAGCAACTTGATTCTTGTTCGGCCTAGGAGAATTTAGGACTACCTTAGCATCTACCACTCCATTATTGGTCACATTTTTGTTCTTATCCCATACACGATGCTTTTCATTTGAACTAGTTGATGGGCGATTGTCTTTCTAAGCTTGAGTATTCCCTATGATATTAGAGATCTCTCAATGTTAAGGGCTATAGGGACAAGCTTGTTGTAGGATGTGATGCACTACATTTTTAAGTGGAAGGATAGATTTGGATCTAGATTTTCTATGATGATCCCCACTTGTTGTTCATCGAGAAGGGGCCACTTGCTCTTACTAGATCTTTGTCTCCACTGTTGTCAGAAATTAGAGAAATATTCTCATTGGTTTTGTTTGAAAGTGTACAACTCTTCTATACTTACATCCATGTCAAGGTTAAAGGAGAAGTGATCTATGAATTTATCAGTGATTTCTTGGAAATTTTTAATACCAAAAGGAAATTGAGAAAACCAATCCATGGCAAGACCTGTTAAACTTCAGGGAAAGAGGTCTATTAAATAAGAATCATTGTAAGCAACCTCCATACACATGACATTAAACTCTTTGACATGGTCCATAGGACTTCCTCTCCCTTTTTATTTATCAAATTGGGGATTTCAAAGCTAGGAGGGAATGGTACCATTGTGATGTTTTGATCAAATGGATAGGGACATAGGTTTTGTGTATGGGGCTTCTTTGTCTTGCCCATCCAGAGGTCTTGCATTTCTTGTGACATGCCTTGAGTTGCAATGCCATATCGTCCTATGGGATTGGTGGAGGAACATATGTTGTTTATTGTGGGATGGTGGATGAATTGTACGTGGGATTTTGATATGATGAGGTGTTGTATGGTGTGTATGGTGGTTTAGGATAAGGTGATGATGGTGTAGGCATATATGTTCCTAATCTATTCAGGTTGATGATGTTTTGTTGATGGTTATAGTAGGAACTTTATTATTGTTGTTGTTGTTGTTGGGTATACTATTGAGCTAGTAATGCTTTATATTGTTGTTGAGTTGCAAGGGCTACTTGTTGGGATTGTTGTTGTGCCACTAGGGATTATTTTTGGGCCTGTTGTTTTTGTGCTAGTAAGGCTACTTGATGGGCTTGATGTTTTTGCTATGCTAAGTTCGATGCTTGTTTTTGTTGTTGTTGTTGCTATGCTACTAAGGCTGCTTGTTGTTGTTGATTATATTGTCATGCTACTAAGGCTGCTTGATGGGCTTAATGTTGTTGTTGTGCTAAGGCTACTTACTATTGTTGTTTCTATTGGTCGGCTTGCTGATAAGCTTGTTGTGCATGTTGTAAAGCTAAGGCATGTGCTTGTAATGTAGGATCAATGGGTTGTTGGGAAATTTGTGATGGATTTTAAGTGTTGATGTTTTGAGTAGGTAGTGGATTTTTAATGAGAGGTTGGGCATTCCCTTGGTTCAACATTCCTTGTAAGATAGTGGATTGGGGTGGGGGAATGTAAGTTTGAGGTACCATTTGATTTTGCATGAGTTGGGGGACAAATGGTAAAGATGAAGATGGTATTGTTAATTTTTATGATGTTAAGGGCATATTAGGACCTTGGGTCCATTGATTGAAAGGATTCCCTTGACCGATGCTTTGGAGATTCCCTTTTGTTTGAGATGTGGTCAAGGTATTACCTTGGTTGATAGGATTCATGATCAAGGGATTGTTTTGTTGTGGGTTGATGATGGATGGGATATATGTGTTTTGGAAAACTGTTGTGTTTGATGTATCAAGGGGAGGATTGGATGAAGAGGTCCCATGTTGCATTAAAGACTAATTTTTCATGAGGGTATTTCCTTTCCCTTTTGGATCTACTTGTGATACTTGGTCCACACCACTCTGCGTGATGTTGGGCACACTTGTGGTACTCATAGGTATGGATGAAGATGGGTTCCCTTGATATGTTGAAGTTTTTGTGGAGTAATGGAGTGTAAGTGGTTTATATGGATGTTGGGGATCCTCAAGAACAGCAGGAGCACCAAATTTTGGTGTACAGGTGGTTTTTTAGGACAGAGGATTGTTATTGAGGGTACCCACAAGTGTTTTGCTTTCAAATGGAAGAGTATGGCCAAAATCCTTAGCAAGACTAGTTGTAATACTAGGTGTTGATGTTTGATCTGGCTCTAGGGATGAAGTTTTTGGAATACTGGATGAAGTCAAGCCTTCTATTAATGATTGTGCAACAAAATATGGGGAATTAGGAACTATGTTCTCTAAGGCCTAGTGCTTCATGATCTCTTCCCTAGTAAGTCCAAATGGATTGTTCGTAATGTCTTCAATCCCATATGGCCCTAATGGAGATGATGGTTGTTGTGATGGGGTAACCTAACTTCTTGGATCAAATTCTAAAGGATTTGGATCACTTGAGGTAAACGTGACTTTGGTTTTCTCCATGATTATCTTATGTTGTGATATTGTTTTTACCATAAATTTTGGGCCACCTCTAGGAGAGTTGTATTGAGGTTTTTAATGTTCGAACTCTCTACTAATTGAATCAAATCTAGGTAAAAGGGATGCTTTAAGTCTTTTTTCAGCAATGACGATGAGATAAAAAGGTGGATGATGTGGGTAATGACCTTTGCAAATGTTTTGGGACAACACTTTTGACCTACATTTGATGTTTTTATGTTTAGATAAAGGATATTGATGAACTTAGAAATATTTAGGGTAGAATCATGACCTTTAAGATAAACTAGTTCAAAGATGATAACTAACTTAACCAAATACATGGAAAAGGATTAATTTCACATAAAAAGTAGCTAAGCTAAGGTTTGGTTGTATAGATGTTTAAGTCAAAAAGTATTGGTGTATTCAAAAAAATTTCCAAGTTTGGTGAAGTGAAAGATGAATTTTGATGAAGGGGTGGATGAAAATTTTGGACCCAATATTGACCTAAAGTGAACCTGTGTTTGATAAGACCACGATACTGAGAAACATGCCATACCTCTAAAGTTTTCAAATCCTAAATATCCAATGATTTAGATTGGTTCAAGATCATGAAAAAGACCAAGGTTTTGACTAAAAAAGAATGCATACAAGTTTGGGTTGTTCCTTGAAGCACGTTTGTAAAATTTGTATACCAACTTGGTTCTATTTTGGTGGAGGGCTAAAAGGTGTTTTTTGAGATCTTTTGGACTAAGATGCCTAAGTTTGAAATCATGACCTATAGACCTTCTCTTGGGGATTCTAATTTTTCATAAGATCAGTTGGAGAAGTTAAGATTACAAAAAGGAAGATATTTATTGCCACATGGGTGGTGGTAATATGGGCCTTCTAGCCACAATATCATCTTGTTCCTCTTCTTCATCTATGATATATGCTATGTTTCTCCACTGGGTTGGTGTGCCCTTTATTTGAAAAGTGAAGCTTCTCAAACTACTAATCATATTGATTTGTTCTCCTTCAATGAGTTCAAAGTTTTGTTGAATGATAGCAGGCATAAGGTCAAGTTGTTCAACGGGAGCGATTGGTCTCCAAATGGTCATGTGTGGTTTAATTTTTCAAGTTATCTTTCTTAAGTGATTTTCTTTTACCACAAACACTAGTCTTTATTAAGTTTTCAAACTAAATGTCTATGTCAAAAACATCATTAATTCCACAAGGTCCATTTTGTGAAAAAGGATGAAATTCAAGCCATAGTTGCCTATGTTGACTTTGGGAAGTATGGATTGAGATATAAACCAAAATACTTAGAAGTCTCTAAGAATAAATTCTTAGGACAAGCATTAATATCAAGGTTTTTTCAAAGGGTATCCATACTTAGACCAAATGGTTTGAAATTTTGAAAAGACTTTGTTGATTTTTTTTTTCAATGTTTTGGAGCCAAGGAAAGTATTAAATTGAATCACAAGCATTTACCACCATAGGTTCAGAAGATACTGCTTATTGAATCCCCACTTGGATTTCTCCAAACACTAAGACAATGAAAACATATAGATATTTGGTGACATTGGCTCCCCTCCATGACACACACTTCTCGGAACCACCAAATCTCAAATCTTGAAGATTTAAAGATCCTAAGGATTTTGTTGTTTCAACAATTGAATAGTAAAATGTAGGGTGGCTTCAGAATGACCGTTCATACACCAACAAGCATAAAGGTTTTTTGGCTTCTAAACAATTGGTAGTTCGATCTCCCTAATCATATGAACCAAGGAGAGAAGTGCATGTGCATTCAATGAAAAAATGTAAATCACAAAACATAGCAAACACTTGTTAATTTTAATCCTTAAAACAAAGGTGAGTTTATTTTAAGCACCAAACAAAGTGTTAAGTTGTATTGTTCAATTTTAAACCCAAAGTAAACATGATGAAGTGAGGGTCATTTTAATCTCATTTGAGCATTCATTTTAAAACCCAATTGAAAGCTAGTGTGGTCCTAAAGAATAAAATGAAAAGCATGATAAATAGGTTATAATTTCCCCAAAAGTGTTGAAGCAATTGTTACAATTATAAGATTTAAAGAAATGAATGCTTCTTCACTTTAACTTTTATCATCCAACCTGCAAAACCTAGTTAACCTAAAAACTAGAACAACATCAGAGGCATGTTAGTGACCAAATGAAGTAAAAAAATTAAAGCACATGTTGAAAATTGATCACTATTTTTCTTACCAGAGAAAGGTGTTTCAATTCATGATAGCATCACCATAAATCAAATGAGTGTCGCTCTGGTGAATTTTAGTGTTACTCTGCAAAAATCCAATGATGACGATAGCATCACTATTTTGGAGCGTCATCGTTTGTAAATCTTTGATACCTCTAAAAGTATTCAGCATTGCCATTTATTTTAATCAACACCAGGGTATTAAATAGGCATCACTATTTCTAATGACGATAGTGTCACTGTATGGCAATGCCCATCAAAGGCATTGGTAAAATTCCTTAGATCATCACTATATCCTACAAGAATTAGAAAAAATAGAATTCGAGATAGAAATTGATTAAATTTGATCATTTATTCCCTCCTAGTGTCAAAATGTGACCGAAAGATTAGTATGGGATGATTATGCTTGATCCATGAAGAATCAAAGCATAATTAATCCACTAATGTCAATCTGAACAAGATCAATCAACTACAAATTAAACCAAGCATCCATTAAAACCAAGCATACTAAACTGTGAAAGCTTCAAAATTCCTACTCTAATCCATTAAAACTTATCACGTTGGGGGAGTGGTGTCATGTTGATGTGGAAAGGCAATCTTTCCCAATCCCGTGGATAAATGAGCCTGTTCCAATCAGCTTTAGGGAAGAAAATAGATGGAACAATTGTGAGATGTGTATGAAAACATGATTTTAATCTAAATGAGCATGATGCAAGCTAATTTAACATGGTTTTATGCTAAAATGATCTAGATATGTGAGTGCAAAGCTAATCTAAATGAGTTTTAAGCTAAAAAAAATTCAAACCCTACTTATCAAAATAAGCTAAATGGATACATTATGTTACCATGGAAGGCATTAATGGAAGCTAAGCTACTATGCAACTAATTAATCTAAAAAGATGCTAAATATGTGCTAAATATGAGTGTGAATGTGAGTGATTTTAACAACATAAGTTTGATGTTAAAATCTAGATCCATTTGTCTCCAAATAGTGACCTATTTATAGGAGAGCAAATGAGAAATGGAGGGTTGAGATCAAAAAGGTTAATCAATGATCAAGTATGGAAGAAGTTGGAGGCATGGATCATGGATTCTCATCAATGGATGAGAATGAAAGATGATATTTTAATCAAGGGTCGATATTCCTTCAAACGAACACACTTTTGACCTGTACAAGAGGTCGCAAGTTAACTTGCACATGAAGCTTTGTAAGAATATTCTCTTTTTCAAATGAATGAGGAGAGAGAATATTCTTTGGAATATTCCCATGGGTGAGGAAAAAAGGATATTTAGTTAATTAAAACCAAATTAAATTGTACAAAGGAATATTCCATGAGAATATTCCCTTTTTGGAGGAATGTGCAAAGGAGGAACATTCCCTTGTAAGTGGGGGGATTAGATTTAAAGGTAATTGATAATTACACAAAATTAATTATACAATTAGGGGAATTAGGATATGCATTAAATAATTTATTTATTTAATGGAAAGGGGAAATGATATGATATTTAATTAAATGACTTAGGGTTATTTAATGAAATAAGAGGACTTTAGGGATTAAATTAAATAATTTAATTTATTCAATTTAATAGGACAAAATGTTAGCATGAAAGGGGATGAATTAACCTAATAGGTTCAATTAGATTAATAGATGAAAATGAGGAAATTAATTAAATAGCTAGGCTAATTTAATCAATTAAGCAAAAAGAGGATGGGTTTTAGGAGCAAATGATGTTAGTATACCTGATTCGAGGGTATGATATCATTCAAGACATTTTTTAGTGTCTATAGGTACAATGTTTGCTCTCCCCCCTTTATATACCCCATTATAATTGTATGGTTGAGGTCATTCCTTGGGGTGATGAAATCCCCAAGTAAGCCTCCTAAGGGGAAAGCAGCGTTAGGTGTTTTTATTACCCAAGATCACATGAAACACAAGTGGAGAGCATACACACAAGCTAGAAACCTTACATTCTAATCTAAAACACAAAGGAAAGTGTAATTTTTTTAATCAACAAGATCACACTAAGTGTAAGGTGAAAGCATATATTTCACAAGTTTCAAAGAACCAGAAAATGAGATAATTAACCCTCTACTCTAAATTTGGTGTGACTAAACTACTAGAATTTTTTTTTGATAAATGTACTCCAACACCAAATAAGCTAGTAGTTTCAAATTTGACATTTGGTAGACATGTATAGAGTTGCACAACTGGGTTTGAATAAAAAATCAAAAAACAAGATTAGCACAAAATCTAAGAAAAATAGCAAACCATCCTTGCACAAGGAAAAAGTGTTGAACCAATGTAGGCATTGAAACAATGAATGCATAAAATAATAAATGTGCTACATCATTCGCTAATGCACTTAATAGAAATAAAAGTGCTAAAATAGAAAATAACTAAAATGGAAAATAGAATGTATACCAATAATGAAGGCATAGATTCCATGTATGTGCATAATTACATAAGTTCTAATAGGAAGAGCATAAGCACTCATTTAGGAGCTTACATGGAATAGTAGACATATATTAGTGACTTTTGTAAAAAGAAAAGGTAGAATAACAAAATAGAATAAATCAAATGATAGGAAATAGAAAAATCAAAATGACAAAAACAAAAATGGTATAGAATAGATAATATGTGGTCTAGGTGTGAAAACATTGAAGCATAGGGTGAAAGCACTAAACCATCAAAGAAATAATTTATAATGCATAAGCAATGAAATTCCACCCATGAGAAAATATGTTATCTTGTAAAAGAAAAGGATTAGAAATGATGAAAATGATAAAAATATAAATTATCCTACATGATGAACAACACAAAAAAATAGTAAATCAAAGTTAGAAAAATGAAGTAGAAAGTCAAAAAAAAAAGAATGTGAAGTGTTGATTTTTCCCATGGACTATTTGAAATATCTAGATCGAATACACTATAAACTGAAAGCCTAGAAATAAAAAATCACAAAATACTCAAATAAAAGTTAGTAATAGGGGTTTGGGTCCCACTCACGGTGTCTCAATGAAGATAAGAGGGGGGGAAAGCACAAAAAGGGACTAAAATATAAAAAAATTAAAAATTATACCTTCTCTACCTTTCTCCTCTAATTGACATAGAAAAGGAGTTGCACCTAGAGCTCCATTTGATTTTCTCACTAAAGTGCATGATTGTTTGATATGATCTAATGTGGATTGCTCAAAAAACCAACATAATAACAACATAAGGATAATGGTTGAATCTCAAGAGGGAAGAATTTATTTAGCATGAAAATAATTTATTGAAAATGGAGGAAATAGCATCTAATCTATAGAATTTTATGGAAGTAATAGATAGTTATGATGTAAAGTTGATGAAGTGTTGAGATTTTATGAGAACAAGTGGATGGATTTGGAGTGTAGTCATGTGATGAGTTTCACAAGGTGGAAAAGAGGAATTAATTTGGGAGAGACAAGTGTTCAAAAGGTATAAGAGTGGGTGTGTTCACACATGTGTGAACACTATGACATGTGTAAGAGGTTAGGTGGTTACACATTATAACATGTGCAAGAGATAGGGTGGCCACACGTGTGGGAAGATTATTGTCACATATGTGTGAGAAATGTAGTTGGCTAAGATCAAATACAACAAGAATGAGGTGGAGGGTTGGGAGGATTTCAAGCTTACAAGCTTGCATTCTCACACATATCTAAGCAAGGGCATGGGTTGAGGTGACATACTAACACAAATGTGAGCATGAAGAGTAGGTAAAACACTTGTCACATGATGTTGAATTTAAAATATTGATGATTTAAAAAAGATAAAATATTAATAAAAACGTCAAATATAATTAATTAATTAATCAAGTAGGGAGAGTTAAAGAGGGCTAAAACTAATTTGATTTAATTAATAAATCTTAAGAAAAAAGTAGAAAAGAGAAATTAATTAAATACAACCCCAAATAAATATTATAAATGCTATTTTTTTTATTAGATAAGCAAGGAAGGACCCTGTGTTGAACACCCAGAATACTGAGAGGGGGGTGAATTAGTATTCTATTAAGCGATTTAGCTACAAACCATCCAATAATTAAAACATATCTAACTAGAATTAAGAATGAAGACATGAAAGAGATAATAACACCACAGGACACATAAACACCAGGATTTTTATGTGGAAAACCCAAAAAGAGAAACCACAATGAGGATTAGCTCATAATATATTATAACATATCTCAAACCCCAATCCTACTACCTGCAAAACACAATGAACAAACACATTAGAAGGTGATATGCAAGTAAGAACAAGGATTCCCCATGAAATCCATTAGCATAGCTTAAAATAGGAAAGAAGAATGAAGAACACAATGAAATAGATTAAAATCCTATTAAAACAAGCAAACTATTGATCCCATGGGGGAATTGGTGCCAATTTGATGTAAAAATTGGCCCTTTCCCAACTCCTATGATGCAAGATTGATGTGTGATGAAGAGTGATCCACTTTTTTGATGCATGATGAGTGCTCCAATAGAAAAATCCACATAACCTAGCTATGAACTTCAATGATAATGGATGAAAATTACTAATGATTTGAGCATAGTAAGTTTACTCAAATTGTGGATGATAGAATGAGGAGATTAGCCTCTTATTTATAGAATGTTAAGTTGAGGAGATGCCCAAAATAGATCAATGTGGGACTAAGAATTAGCCAATGGCAAAGTACCACTTGTCCACTTGTGAATGGATGGAGGATGTGCAAGTTTTGAAGAATGTGTCAATAAATGCATATATTTGAATTTTGAAATTGTTGAAATGACATGCAAGAGGGAAGGAAGAATGCATTGAATGCCACTTGGCTCAAGGCAAAGGACATGTAAGCGAGAGTAAATACCTTGTTGCAAGGACTCATCCCACTTGAATTTTAAATTCAAACTTGGGGAATATTCCTTAAAAGATGCCTTGTTGAAGAAAATAGAGATTTAATAAATCAATTAAATCTATTTTCATGTGCAAGAGGGAAAAGCTAGAGGATGGGACATGAGAAGAGATTTAAATTAATTAGGTTTAATTAATTTAATGAAGGGATTAAATGATGTGACCTATTTGACCTAAATTTGTGGATTTATTTAAATCAAATATGAAAAGAATGTGATAAGGGATTAATTAAATAAGGATTTTTATTTATTTAATTAAAATAGATGATGTTAGATTAAACTAAATAAGGTTTTAATTTATTTAATTTAATAGATAGACTTTAGAAATTTAATCAAATAAAGTTAATTATTTAATTAAATAGGATAATTAGATCATAATGGTCAATTTAATTATCAAGAAAAGGTGACTTAATTAGATAACTGATTTATTTAATTAAGAGAGGAATATTGACGAATTTAATCAAATAAAGGTATTCGATTAAATGGTTAGACCGAAGGATGATTCAGGATGAAACGATGTTAGTGGTCAGGATCAGATGTCCAATGTCAATCAGTACATTTTACATGTCTACATTTTTCCCCTCTTTGAAGCAATGCACTCGTTGTGTTGGTTCAAAGAATAAAGGGTCTCGATCAAAGCCCAAAAAAAATATTTTCAAAATCTTGCCCCACTGTTGTTTGGCGAGAGAAAACATGCCGTTATATTGCCCCCTCGAGAGATTGGACCAAAATTTCAATTTTTTGGGGAATCTCACGAAAAAAGAGGACAAGGTGCCCAACAAGACCAGAAAGGCTCCAGGAGGTAAAAAACATGTCCAAATGCGATAAAACTATGTAAAACAGGCCTCAACTAGACAAAAACAGGTTCAAGGGTTCAAAACCCTAGCAAGACAGTCAAACAAGGTAAAAAACTCTAATTTTCAAGGTTAAAAAGGCCCTAAGGGGTCACTTTCAATTCATTTTCACACACAACCCCTTAACAATTTTGAGATTTGAGCTTTGACCTCCTGACGATATGGCACAACAATAGCTCTCGATGCACATTTATGATCAAGTCCAGACATACCAGCGACCACCTGACATTGGGGCACTGGTAAGTGATCCTTACTTGAGCTTTATTTCTCATTTTTCATGCTCATTTATTGCTTTTAAACTTAGTTATTTTGCAGCGGCGCTATATAGCATCGCTCAAAAAAAATTGTGCCGCTCGGTGTCAAATTGCACCACGGTAGTGGAGTTTGGAGTTTAAAAAAAAAATTCAAACTCTGACACTCACGCCCCCGCTAGCAGGGTCATTTTAAAGTGCGATGCGGCGGTGCTCCATCAAACAGGAATCTTCCCAAACTGTGTCGCTCAGCAAAAAACTACACCGCGGCGGTGCTCTTTCAGAATTTAGCCCTCCAACATCATAGTTTAGACTTTTCAAACTACAACACCTTCACAGATAACGACACTAGGATGGTTTTTTGGATGCCTGGAATGAAATTTTTCAAAAATTTTAATACGGTGACCTTTCCTAATGCAGGATGTGGCAAGGGAGCTCTATTCCTGAGAGCACAGGTAGCGAGAGATCTTTGGTTACTTGCGAGACCTCAGTGACAGAGAGCAGGAACGATTATGGGACATGGGATTGTGGTACATTGCATACACAGTGGCTATGCGCACCCATCTTGGGATGATGTCAGTGCTTGACGAGAGATGGCACAGTGAGACCTCATCTTTTCACCTTCTTACTGACGAGGCCACTGTCACCTTAGAGGATGTGTGGCGCATCCTGAGATTGTCGATTCATGCTCGACATGTTATTTTTGATATGGATGTCGGGCGGGACACTTGTCACATAGTCCTCACTACACAAGACGTTATCTATTGCGAGGTTTAGATTTAGCTTGAGCATCATAGGGCTCTAGCCTCTCCCTTCTGCTTGGTTGTTGCAGCTATCATTTCAGGTCTCATTGCCCCAGATCGGCGAGGGCGGTACTTCAGTCCTAGTTGGGGACTCTGCTGGGAGTGTATGGTGATATGTGACAGGCTAGTTTTTTTTGCTTGGGGGCATGTTATTCTTGCTTCACTCTACAGAGATTTACATGAGTACGTCTACCTCGGTGGCAGAGCACTCGAGGCAGGTGTTACACTTCTCCATGTATGGGCATGGGAGCACATCGCTATTCTTCAGTCGCGAGTCATTACAGTACCGATGGGGCCTAATGATCCCCTCATGTTCTTCTTGCTTCACTCTATAGAGATTTACATGAGTACGTCTACCTCGGTGGTAGAGCACTCCAGGCAGGTGTTACACTTCTCCATGTATGGGCATGGGAGCACATCGCTATTCTTCGGCCTCGAGTCATTGCAGTACCGATGGGGCCTAATGATCCCCTCATGTGGTGTTACAGAGGTGGTGTGTCCTTCACACACACGGGTGAGCATGGGATTCCTTACTGGAGGAGATTCCTAGATGAGATGCAGGATTTTACATGGAACCCATACCTTGGTTGGCCTAGATGGGCCGACGATGTAGAGCAGATTTTCTTTGCCCATCAGGACCAGTTTAAGCAGGGGCGGGAGCATACCATGGTGGAGAGATATTTGCCAGGGCATGTCTAGCACCAATCCGATGAGCCACAGGACTGGCTAGATGTTGATTACGTGGCCATATTTTCCCACACCATGTCACAAGGTTCATGGGGGCAATACATTCTTTCCTCAGAGGCCATGGACAGCTACAGATAGTTGGTGGCTCATCCATGGGTTTACGATCAGGGACCCACAGATCCAGGGGTTACTCAAGCTTACAAAGATTGGTTTTGGCCACCCCTGCGGTTGATAGTTCTAGGAGCAGTCCCCACTCAGTGGAGGATGAGGGGCAGAGGGGGAGGATGAGGAGAAAGAGATGGTGCACGGCAAGATTAGTCGGTCAGGGTTCCACCTCAGCCAGGTTAGGCTGATGTTCAGATCTAGGACCAACAGTAGGTTCCAACTAGGCAGTAGGAGTAGGAAGGTGCACCACCACAAGCCAAGGGTGAGGATCAGCCTCACGTTCATCCCGCACGAGTACAGCCAGTAGGGCAGCCGGATCCCAAAGATGTACAGATTCCATAATTGTAGGGTCAGGTTCAGACCTTGACAGCGGAGAGGGATCAGGCCAGAGCCGAGAGAGACTAGGACATTCTATAGAGGCAGGTTGCAGAGCTATAGGCGGTCGCAAAGATGGGCTGGAGACAACAGTTGGAGAGCATGGCGGCATCCTCCTCTTAGAGCACAGTGTCCCTTCGATCTTACAGGGAGGTCATCCGGGAGGCAGATTACTATCATATGCATTATCATCAGGCCATACCCAGAGCAGAGTGGGCCCCAAATTACTCGTAGCAGACCAACCATAGACCAGTAGAGGGTCATGGTGACAAGGGCGAGGGCAACAAACAGGACGGATAGACCTAGCTTTGATCGAGATGATATTTTTTTGTGCCATATGGGCTCATTTTTGATAGCCCGATTGGCCTTTTTGTACTTATTGACATACATGGATAGTGATCCGATTATTTTGTACTATGACAGTTATCCAATGATGATATATATATGAGATTTTTATATGATGTGATGTGATGTATATATGGATGCATTTCTTTCTGATGATGTATGTATTATGACTAGATCTTATATTATGTTGTTTATTCATGATATGCAGATGGATTTGTATGATATGTGATGTGAATGGATGATGATGTACGTTTATAATCTATATGATGATCTATTTATGTTGATGCAAATGATATGATATGTGATATGAAATGTAATATACAAAATGATATGGAGATAATCTATGGTGTATATGCAAAATGATATGTGAACCATGCTTATATAAAATGATTATGGATGGATGTATGCTTTTAATGTAATTGATTTTTTATGTTCCTATCTATGCTTATAATGGTGTGGAATGATTTATGCAATGAAATGAAAAAATGATTGCGATGTGATAATTTATGAGGTGTTCTATATGATATGGATGACTAATGGATGATATAATGCAGTGTAAATGCAATGGTCATGCTTTATATGATATGTATTGATGATGTAAAAGAGATGGTTTTAAGATGCTTAAAATAACAAATATATATTATCCTAAACACATTAAATGATAATGTAATGTATGTGATGCATTTAATGTGATGTGATATGGTGATGCTTTATGTTATGAAAAATGAATGTGATGTGGGAGATGACTTTATGATGTTCATGTGATGTGAATATGTATGCTTATAATGCGATGGATTATCTGCAATGATCTTGTACCTATTATGCATGATTATGCAGTAGGTGGTAATGTGAAATGGTTATGAAATGTTTATGCAAATGAATGTTATGTGATGGTTCATGTGATGAATGCAATGTGATGAAAAAAATGGATGTAATGTGGTAAAAAAAAATGGATGTGCTTATTTATGGAAAATGCTTATAATAACATGTTTATATGATGATGGAAATGCAATGCATATGTTTCCTATATGATACGTTTATGTAGTATGTTGATGATTTGTGGATGTAGGATCGATGATGATGATGA
The DNA here is from genome assembly GCA_007258455.2 of Sequoia sempervirens. NCBI lineage: Eukaryota > Viridiplantae > Streptophyta > Pinopsida > Cupressales > Cupressaceae > Sequoia > Sequoia sempervirens. Next base: position 123,512,593 of record VDFB02000007.1, on the reverse strand, counting down.
TGATGATGATGATCAACTGTCATAGTACCTTGTTAGTGTGATGAGCAAGAAGGGATGAAAGAGAAGAAGTCATTTCAACAAGACGTAAGATGATGAATATGCAAATGATGATGATTACTTGCCAAGGAGTTGGGATTTTCAAAGGGCCAATTTTATTATGTTTGATAACACATGTGGTACGATGCATCAAGGTATAGAGAACCAGGAAGGTGTTGTACCTAGTGTGATGGAATTTTACTTGACAATCAGATAGGAGTATCCTTGTTCACACCTGACATATGGAAACCTTACTAGGATGCACTTTAGAAGTTTCAAACACCTCAGACCAAAACACAGAAAGGTATAACCTATTAATGCAATAGTCAACAAGCTATCCAAAACATCCTCCATATATTTCCTAACAAAGCAAGTATTCACCAAGTTATATTACAAGAACGTCCAACAAGCACAACAGACAAAAGATAATGATCGTTGCCCCATTCCTATTTCTTTAAATCCTTTATTTGGATATCATCGAGAAGTCCTTGAAATGAGCACAATAAGATAAGTCAAAAAGATAAAGATAAAGTAAACAAACAAGCTAATGTTCTTCAATACCGCTAACCAAAAGGGAATGTGTTTTTAAGGATAAGAACCCAAACTATTGCCAAAAGATAATGCCCATTGTAGGAAGGATACATCCTAGGACATGTTAGTGGATGGCGACACGTCATTTTGTTTATCCAAAGTGTTCTTTCAAATGATTAATATGGGACCAATTGGATGATGGGCTATTGACACAAAGAATTGACCAACTTGTTTATGTACTGACTTAGACCTGAGACTTGATGTTTTGAGTTTTCACTTTTCACCTGCTAGACTTGTTTCCAATTATCTTACCAAAGGTTGAGGATGACGATCGTTTATTATGAGTGGTATTGTTGTGAGTGAAAGCGAGATGAGATAGATGGATTTTTTCAAATATTTGGATGTTTTTGACATTTTGAAATGTTTTGAGGCTATTTTTTGGTATTTTTTAAGATTTTCAAATGTTTTATTTTTTTATTTTCCAATGTTTTTGGGTTTTCTGAGATTTTGACCAAGAGACTAACCTAAGGACCTATCCTAGGGGCCTCAAGGGTTGATCAATAGATTGGCCTTGCCTACATTATACACGCAGAGACCACATAGTTTGATTGACAACTTGACCAATTTACAGATGATGATATACATGATGAGATGTCAGATTATTATGATGGACTCCTAAAGGACTGACCTAAATGCCTCGGGGGATAATCAAAGATCAACCTTTCCTACATTCAAGGCTTAGAGACCCGTAGTTTGACAAGACGACTCTATTTTTGACTTTTTGGTTGACTTTTTGACCTATTTTTAGGATTTTGATATGTTTTGAATGTTTTTGGATTTTTTGATTTTAGGACTTAAGAATATACACGAATCTGATCCGATGAGAACATTCCCCCAGCGTGATGCAATAGACTGCTCTGATAAAGGTAGGACAAACTGACCTTGAGGATGGGCTGAGTAGTACTAGGAGGGATCATGATACGAACACAAGACCAAGCTATGGTGTGGATGCAGGTGGATGATGGATGGATGGAGATTCGAATGCGATGGAAGATGGAAACGTAATGGATGGATGATGTAGAATAAGCCATAGAGATCCTCGTGGATGGAAAGTGCTTATTTACACAAGGTGCCTGTTTGCTAGGTTTTCACCAAGGTACTTGTCCAATGTGCCACCGAAGTGGTTTTCACTAGAGGACGATTTTTTCTTTACTATTTTTAATCCTTTTTCTGATTTTTTTGGATTTTTTGCTTTTTTGATTTTTTTGTTGTCACCAAGACGCCTGTTTGTTAGGTTTTTACCAAGGTAACCATTTCTTCAAGACATTTTCTAATTTTTTTGGATTTTTGGTTCTATACCCTGAAAGATTAGGCATAAAATTTTTGAGATGTGAGCTATTCATGGGCTCTTGCAGAGATTCCCCTTCGGGTTCTGATAAATGGTATGCCCCTGACTTATAACTTGTTGTGATAATGAATGGTCCCAACCAATTGGCTTCAAATTTTCCTTTGTTGTTTGGGTTTGGGACATTCTTTTGATTCTCCTTTAATACTAGTTCTCCGACCTAGAAAGTCTTGCTTCTAATTTTCTTATTATTGCTCCTTTTGATTCTATTCTGATAGACTTGCAAATGATTTAAAGCATCCATATGCCACTCATCCAGTAGCTCCAGCTCATTTAGTATTGATACTCAGTACTCTTCATTTGTTATGAGGTTTTGCAGTGATATTCTTAGTGATGGGAGCTCGATCTCAATGGAGAGTACTACTTCTGATCCGTAGACCAGGGAGAATGGGGTGGCATCAGTGGGTGTGCGGATGCTAGTTCGGTAGGCCCAAAGGATGGGATTAAGCTACAAATGCCAGTCACAACCTATGTCATTGACTATTTTCTTGAGGATTTTCAAAATGGTTTTGTTTGTGGCTTCTGCTTGGCCATTGCCTTGGGGATAGTATGGGGTGGAGAAGCGATGTTGGATTTTGAATTTTTCACATAAGTCACAGACATCTTGATTCTTGAATGGTGTCCCATTATCTGAGATAATGGATTGTGGGACACCGTAGCGGCAAATGACATAGTTCAGGATGAACTTTGACAATTGCTTCCCAGTTATATACGTCATGGGTATGGCTTCCACCCACTTAGTAAAGTACTATGTGGCGGTTATGATGAACATGTGGCCATTAGATGAAGTGGGTGTTATTTTTCCAATGAGATCAAGTCCCCACTATGAAAAGGGCCATGGTGTGATGATGGGATGAAGTCCTTGAGCTGGAGCATGGATGAGGTCTCCATGTTGCTGAAATTATAGACCTTTTCACATAGTCATGTGCCTCTCTTTCCATTGTGGGCCAATAATACCCCATCCTCAGCAATTTCTTGGCTATAGTCATTCCACTCAAGTGTGAACCACAGATACCATTATGTACTTCAATTAGAGTGTTCAATGCCTCCTCAGCATTTAAGCAGTGTAGTAAGGTTCCTTCTATGCTCCTACGAAACAGGGTGTCTCCTAGGATGACAAATCGGAATGCCTTTTTGACAAAGGTTCATTTTAAGGTTGATGGTAAGTCAACAAGTATGACACCTATTCGAAGGTATGTATAAATGTCGTGGTACCAAGGATCACCGGGACCAATGATTTCGCACACAAATTTTGATTATGGTGCCTCAAATGCGAGCACAAGAAGCTGCTCTATCAGGAATTCATATTTTTGGAACATTGTGGGGGATGTCCAGTAAGGATCCAATCGTTGCCATGTCATATGTTGCTCTATTGTTGGCTCTGGGTATCTGCTCAAATGTAATCTTGATGAAGGACTCTTTGAGAGTCTCCACCAATTTCTTGTATGGAGTGAGCTTATCATCCTTATTCTGGTACTCGTCATTGACATGGTTTATTATCAATTGACAATCTTCGTACACTCTGAGGGCTATGATGTGCCATTGTACTGCTATTTTAAGACCTATGGTTAAAGCATCATATTTTTCAATGTTATTGGTGTAGGGAAATGCCAATTTACAAGACTTTGGTATGCAGTCCCCTTGTGGGGTGATAAAGAAGACACTAGCTCCTGATCCATGCTACGTGTATGAGCCATCAAAGTAAAGTTTCCAGTGATCAACTATGTTGAGATTGAAGATGGATTTATCTGGAAACTCTTAGATGAGGGGATTCTCTAAATAGATTGGTGCTTTTGCAAGTTGATATGTGATGACTTGGCCTTTGATTACTTTCTACTCCACATATTCAATGCCATATTCTGATAGTATCATCACCCATTTGGCCATTCTTCCTGTGAGCATTGTCTTTGACAGTAAGTATTTGAGAGGATCGATTTTGGCGATGAGTTTTATTTTGTGTGCCAACATGTAATGTATGAATTTTTATGACACAAATAATACTACTACAAGGCATGCTTTCTCGATGAATGAATAGTTTAACTCATGCCCAACCATTGTTCTACTAATGTAATAGATGGCCCTTTCTGTTCCATTTTCATCATGCTAAGCTAGGAGAGCTCCAAGGGCTGCTATTGTTCCTGACACATAGAGAATTAATGGCTTTCTTGGGATTGGTGTCATTAGGACCGGTGGTGTCAGTAGATATTCTTTGATTTTGTTGAAGGCCTCTTCACACTTGTTATCCCATTTGTATGCTACTCCCTTGTGAAGTAGGTGAGAGCCTAGGTTTTGTTTTTCTGCCAGTTGTGTTATGAACCTTCGAATGGATTGAACCCTACCTTGGAGACCTCTCAATTGCTTTAATGTTTTTGGTGCCTCCATCTCGAGGATTGCTTTTACTTTTGCTCGATCTACCTCAATACCTCTCATTGATACTATGTATCCTAGCAGCTTTCTTGATTGTACACCAAAGACACACTTCTTTGGGTTTAATCTGACCTTGTACTAATCCAGCCTGTCAAAAATGGCACTTAGGGTTGCTATGTGATCCTTTCTCCTTCTGGATTTGGCTAGAATTTCATCAACATAATCTTCAATAGTTTTTTGAATCATTTCATGGAAGATTAACGTTATGGCCCTTTGGTATGTTGCTCCTACATTCTTCAAGCTGAATGGCATCATATTCTAGCAATAAGTCCCCCATGGACAAGTGAAGGCCGTTTTGTGTTGGTCTTCTTTGGCAATCATTATCTTGTTATAACTTGAGAAACCATCCATCAAGGAAATCATTTCATGTCCCATCATCATGTCTATGATCATGTCAATATTGGGCAATGGGAAATCATCTTTCAGACATGCTTTGTTCAAGTCTCTGAAGTCTGTGCAGATTCTAATGCCCCCATCAGGTTTTGAGACAGGCACCAGGTTTGACACCCATTCTAGATAATCTATCGATCAAATGAATCTTGCACCTAATAGCTTCTTTAGTTCCATTTTTACTAGCAGGTCGATCTGAGGGTGCATTTTCCTGAGCTTTTATTTAACGGGATTTGCTTCAAAGTGTACTGCTAGATGGTGAACCATGATTTTTGGATCGAGCCTAGGCATGTCATCATAGCTCCATGCAAATTTTATTTGTCTCTCTCTTAGGAAGGCTGCTAGGAGCTCTTGTTCCTTTGATAGTAATGACTTTGCATAGAATATGATTTGTGGGGTTTCCTTTGTTCCTAGATTGACCGAATTGCATTTTTCTGCCAGGACTGCTAATTTTTCTTGATGAAGAGCTCTAAAAGGAAGATTGAATCCCCCATCCTCAAGTGCCTCAGAGAGGTTTTCACCATTGAATGCATCCTTTCTTTTTACTTTTTTCTAGTCGGAGAGTGCCACAGTGTGGTTTTCACTCAAGGACTTAGATATTATTCTCAACGATTCACTTTTGTGACTGAGGGATTCAATCATTTCCCCATAATAGGCATGTGTATCTAGCTCAATTATGAACCCTAATTTGTGATCCCCACATGGAATGTTATCCCGTAGTCCCATGAATTCTGAGAGTGCCTCATCATTTTTTAATGTATCAAGAATTGGTACTCCTCGTTGGTCATAGTCGATGAGTTGGGGGTAAACTAGGTGGATTTCATGATTTTGATGGTCAGATTCAAAGGATAAGGTACTAATCATGAAAAGAGTGGTATCCTCAAATAGTCTAGGTAATTTGGTCATGGGATCCTCATCATCACTACTACTACAAACATCAGTTATGTCAAATGTGAAGTTATCTATGACACGGCCTGTAGATACGGGTAAGTGCAGTTCAGCTACAGTTTGCCAAGGAGGATTTTTTACCTTTCTAACTGGAGGACCTCGGCCATGTATGGTTATACTCGGGGGGGTACATCCAAGGAAAAGACTTCCCATTCACGTCTTCATCATGATAGGTATTATAATCCCATTTTCATTTTTTCCAAGTCTTTGATTTCTATCATAGCCCATTGCGAGCATCATTTGTAGACCCTTGCTTTTATCATCCATTAGTAAATCAACTGTTGGTCTCTCATCTTGATATAGGAAATGAGATGGATCCACCTCAATAACTTCTTGTCCAAGATCTCCCCAACTTGTAAAGTTGGGATAGTCTTCAGGAGACATTTGAGTTGTCGAGGCCTCATTTACTTGCAGACGTCCCCGTGATCTAGGAGATTGTGGTAACACTCCTACCACAAAAGAATTTTTAGGGATCATGTAGTTTCCACAACCGTTATCTTGGATGATGACCTTAATGTCAGAGATGGTGGGAATGGCGAGAGTGGTGGGTGTCTCTGTCGTAGAAGTGGAAGCGAGAGTGGCGGGATCAATGTATGGTGTAGATGGGCCCTCATCATTTTTTGGTACTTGGGGGATTTTATAGTACTTTGCCTCGAGGATTTTGCAGTAGGAAAATGGTTTGAGACCTCCATGGATGGTTACTTCTTGTCCTTTATATGTGAATTTGACACATTGATGGAAAGTTGACACTACTGCTTGCATTGCATGAATCCATGGATGTCCTAGGAGGATGTTATATGGCAAGTCGAGGTCCAAGACCTGACAAGTGGTTTCCATGATGGTTGGCCCTACCTGAATAGGGATTTTGATTGTGCCCTGGGAGACTCTTTCTTGATCATCATATGCTCTTATTGTGATACCCTTTCCTTTTTCGATAGAATCCTCTGAGATTTTTAATTGTTTGATGAGCTTGAGAGAACAAATATTCAAGCCCGCACCTCCATCCACCAAGACCCTTTTGACTTTTCTTTTCTCTACTAAGACTTCTAAGTGGAGTGCATGGTTATGAGATGGTTGGGTAGGAAAATCTTGGTCGGAGAATGTGAGGAGATTTGGTGTAATGATATTTTCGACCATAGCTCGGAATTGTTCCGCATCAAGATCTGCGGGGACAGTGGATGAAGCCAACGTTTCCTCAAGGATTTTCTTATGGGACGATGAGATTTTTAGTAACTCCATGATGGATATTTGTGTTGGCATTCTTTTGAGCTGATCAAGGATGTTATAGCCATTGGGGACAGATCTAGGTGCAAGGATTCTGTTTGGATGGGATGATCCTGTGATGGTAACTTCGTTGCCTCTTGTGGTGACTCCACAATCAACATGGGCTCCTTTGATGGTGATCATAGTGCAATAGTCATCCAGAGATGCAACAACGTGGTCATATACATGATTTACATTCTTGAAGGTTTCTTTCCCCTTATCTGTGTTATTATTCCTTTTATCGCTACGGTTAGGCATCGAATTCGTGTATATCTTAAGGTTTTGGTTTCCTGTTGGCTATTCCACGTTTATAATTCTTTGATTGATGAGATCTTGAACTATGTTTTTTGACCTCATACAACTATTTTTGGTGTGCCCTTTTATTTTATGGAAGTCATAGAGTTGATTCTCATTAAACCAAGGAGGTTTCACATCTGGTTCTTGGTAATTCTCATAGGTGGGAGCCTTAATGAGTTTTTTGTTTATCAGCTTCTTCATGATGACTTCAAGTGGCTCCCCTAGAGTGGTGTATTTTTTATTGGGGTAATTATTTTTCCATTGGGGTGGTACCCTTTGATCATTGACATTGTTAATTGCTTTATTTTTGTTTGGTTGTTGTGTTGCTTGATGATTGTTTTGGTGTTGGATTTGGATTTGTGGTGTGGGTGTATTTTGGCGAGGGGCACTAATGACCACTTTAGCATCGACGACACCATCATTGGTAACATTTTTGTTTCTTGCCCATGTGCAAGGTTTTTCATTGTAATTGGTGGGTGGGTGGTTGTTTTATTGTTCAGGGTATGAAGTTGATCCTGCAAGTTATGTCATAAGGGCTCATTCGATATTGAGCGCCTTGGATATCAACTGGTCATACGTGGTAATCCCTTGTACCTTGAGATGGAATTCCAAGAGGTCGTCAAGGTTGGATATGATGGTGCATACTTGTTGTTCCTCGGGCATGACCCATTTACTCCGATTGGCCTTGGATTGCCATCGTTGTAGGAATGAAGCAAATGATTCATTATTAGCTTGTTTCAGAGCTGAGAGTTCTTCTAGACTAACATCCATTGCAATATTGTATGCGTAGTTTTTAATGAATGCGTCTATAATTTCTTTGAATGTTTTGATGCATGTAGGTAGGTGAGAGAACCATTCCATAGCATGGCCAGCCAAACTCCTATGAAATAGTTGCATCAAATAGGTATCATCATATGTGACTTCCATGCAATGAACCTGGAATTCCCTATTGTGATCTTCAGGGTTTCCCGTCCCACGTTACTTGTCAAATTTGGGGATCTCAAATCCCTTCAGGAATGGTTTCATCACAAGACTCCTATCAAATGGATAGAGACACAAGTTGCTTGGTGTTTTTGTGGCTCGCCCTGATTGAAGATTGAGTACTTGTTGCAAGAGAAACCTAATTTGTGTTGTTACATCATTTTGCAGATCAAGGGGTGGGATGAAGGTGTTCTGGAGTATTTCAATTGTTGGTTGGATGGGTGGGTTGTTTGATGGTATTTGTACATTTTGTCGATCCATGTATGCTTGCACTTGTTGTTGGTCTTGTTGTTGTGCTAGGATTTCTTGTTGTTGTGCTTGTTGTTGTTCCAACAATGCTTGTTGTTGTTCCCACAACGCTTATTGTTGGGCTGCCAATTCGGCTGCTTCTTGTTGCTCTTGATATTGTTTTATTGCTTGTTGATATGCTTGTAATTGTGTTGCTTGTTTTTGTCCCAGAAACTATGTTTGTGCCTGTGCTTGTTGTGCTTGATATTGGGCGTGTGCCTGAGCTTGAGCTTGAGCTTGTGCTTTCACTTCTACTTGTGCTTACACTTGTACAGCTTGTGCAGCTTGTACAGCTTGTTGTTGTTGTAAGAATGTTTGGGCTTGTGCAACCTATTGTGCGGCTTGGGCTGCTTGGGTAGCTTGCACTACTTGAGTGGCTTGTTGAGCAGCTAGTTGCACAGCTTTTTGTTTGTGTACTTGGAGAAATTCATTTTGATAATCAGCTTGTTGAGTGGATTGCAATGCCATATTGTACTGGTTTGATACATTGGAGCTTGGTGGTGGTGGAGGTGGAGGTGGATTCGGAATGGTGCTTGTTGTGGTGGTGAGAGGCATCATCGTGTTGGTGTTTGAGGTTTGAATGGTAGTGGTGTGATTGATGTGATTGGTCCTTCAAAGACCATGTTTTGAGATATTGTGGGGGTGGTTGATGATGTTGTGATTGCTTGTGTAGTTGTCATTTGTTGTTGCGATATCGATGACAAGTTTTGAAAGTTTGGTGTGATGTTTTGATTAATATTCTTGATGTTGGTTTGATTGATACTTGGTAAAGGGGGAATCCCTAAGCCAAGGAGTGGTGTGGATGATGATGGTAATGGAAGAAATGGTGGAAATGTGAGGGGTGTGATCTCTTGGGAAAATGGCATAGTTTCAAAAATGCCCCCTAGTCCAAATATGTCCTTCTCTCCTTATGAGGTTATGGGGAGAGAGGTTTGGGGTGTTGCACGAAATGATGATGATGATGGGTCATTTTGATCATGAAAGGTGAGAGGGACATATGTATGTAATGGATTTAGGGGTATAGTTTGCCCCAAAATGGTGTTTGCATCCAAGTCTTGATTACTGACAAGACGGTGTGTTTGAATAGCATTAAGAAATGCATTTCCCTTATTACCATTAGGTTGAGTTGGAGCAAAATATGTTGTGATTTTCGGTATGTTTTGAGTGATATTTTGGGATGGGGGTGTAGATGAGATGGGATGGTGGATGAGATTGAGGGTGTGATCCCAGAAGATGTCTCCACAATAGTACTCACGTCAAAATCAGAAGGGAGTTTAGCCCCTTGTTTTAGTAATTCGAGCATGTATAATGAAGGGTTAAGTCTCATCATGGTATTGATAATTTTATGATTTTCTGGATTGTGAAGCATTTCAGTGATTTCCTCATGTGACATCCCAAAGGTAATATCCTCTCCTTGACTTTCCCCTTGTGGATTTTGTGATGATGGGGGAAAGTTAGTTAAAGGATTATTTGATTCAACGGGATTCATTTCGGAGTTTTTTTGGCTTAGGTCACTTGAAGTGGGTGTTTCTTTGTCGGCTTCCATGTTCTTCTTGTGTTGAGACCTATTTTGCACCATAAAATAGGGATCAATTTTGAAGAATATAGGATATGAATCTCTAATCCTTTAGATTGATATATCTTCCTAGGTACAAAAAGGAAACTTTTCTAGGTTGTCTTCCAAAGATCAAAGGATGATAATGATATGGATGCAAGATGAGTGTTTGATGTATGATTTGGAACTCTTGAAAATATTGAAGGGTATGTTAAACTTTAGGACTTTAATTTAGGATTGATTTTGTTTTGGATTTGGATTTTGGTGAACTCATAAACTCTAAGAGGTTGGATGTTGTCCTAGAGTTTAAATTGTTCACAAGATGATAATTTGTCTAGGTGTGAGAAGAAGGATTCATCTAAACACTCCTATTCAAACAAGATGATTTTGATAATGAAATCCTAAATCCCAAGATGTTGGATGTTATCAAGGGATGAATTTGTTCACAATTTTTGATAATTTTATCAAATATGGGGAGAAGGATGCATCTACACACATTCAATCAAACAAAATGATTTTCCCAAAGTTTTAACATAAAGGATTTTTCCAAGATTTTCAAAGAGTTGTTGATGAGATGATTTTGATTTTGATGTTCAAAGATGGATGAAGTTTTTATTTTTATCCTAGGATGCACCTAAAAAGAGAATTTGTTTACTAGACCTCGGTATTGAAGAACATGCGATACTCTAGACAAGATGTTCAAATTCTCTAAAAAGATTTGGATTTTGGCAATAATAGAATGAGTACAAACTAGGATTGTTTCTTGAAGCCTTTCTGTAAAAGTTGAAAAGCAATCTTCGTCTGAATTCATATAGCATTAAGAGACACTTTTGATGGGATTTCATACTAAGGGCTTTTACCTTTGGTTTCTTGATCTTAATCTTGCGTGAAATCATTGGAGACACATGTGTGGGGTCCAATTGTTTTTTTAATCTTTTCTTATTGACTTTGTTTTACCACAAACACTTCTTGATTAGGTTTTCAAACTAGGTGTCCAATGTCTCAACTTCTTCTCATTTCACGAGGTATATTATGTGAAAATTTGATGAAATTAAGGCAAGGGTTACCTATTGTTTAACTTTAGTGGGAAAATTGAGATGTAAATTCAAGTGCTTAGAAACCTCTAAGGATGAAATCCCAAGGGAAAGCAATAACAAGAGAATTCATTCAATTGTATTTTCCTCCACGGCACTCACTTATACGGGGCAGCCAAGCATCAACACCCATGAAACTCCCATGGCATGCTTTCCATTTCTACTAAAGACCGTAAAAGTGTGGGGTGGATTCAGAACGACCGTTCTTGCACCAACAAATAGATCAAGGATTTTGGTAATTCCAAAACATGGGTTGTAATTAGGACTTTCCATTCATAGGAGTTGACTCTACATGGCAAGAGACCATTGCTACCCTTCTCGTCGGAGTCAACTGCGTGATATTGGCATTTCTTCCAATACCCACATTTATATCCTAGCTGGAAATACTCTCAGGTTCAAAGTGTTACTGGTTGAGTCGTTCCCTTGGGTGAGTACTTTTTCCCCAAGGCAGGCCCTCTAAGATAAACAAAAGTGAATAAACATATTCATAGTTTGATCAACCTTTGTTTAGAAACAAAGGGAGAACACATGCAATAAGTTTATTCACACTAGCACAATGTTTTGTTCAATTTTAAACCCAAATTGAAGTGTGTATGGGCAATTATTTATGCAACTTAATTTCACCAAAATCCTTTTGATTCTCAAGATCGCCGTGAGGTGTGAGAGAAGCACATACGTCTTTTGATGATATTACTTTGTGTACATAATTGTAAAACAAAACAAACACTTGTTTATTTTAAATCCTCAAAGCAAAAGTGAGTTTTTTTTAAGCACCAAAGTAAGTGTGACAATTCGCCTTGTTCAATTCATAATCCCAAAACAAACTCTAGTAGATTTGAATCCTAATGTTCTTTTTAAGCCTTTTGTAACAAGAATTCAAAAGTTATTTTTAAAGCCCAAACAAAATTAGTGGATCCTAAGCATAAAAAATGACGAATTTTCCTTAAGAGGAGTAATGAATCCTCCAAGAGTGTTAAACAAACACTAGAGTGTTTAAAACAATTATTTTGGTGAGATAACATCATCATGATTTTCTTCCTCTTGGTCTTTGATCAATCTAACCTACAATAAAAATCAGTGATATTCTACAAAACAGAGGTCAAAAGGACAAAAAACAAATAGAAGAACTAAAATTTAATAAAAAGCATGTGCTATAAATCAAATTTTACTTCATACTCCCCTCTAGCGGTGCAATCCATGAAGGTGTCGCAATTTTATTTCTCCAGTGGTGTTGTATGGTGTCACTTGACAGTCAGCGCCACTCTATAGTCAGTCCAGTGAGCACGAATGTGTCACACTTTTGTCCAACAATGCAGTTTGGGTCGAGGCAAAATTTGGAATTCAAATTTTTGGGTGGGAAGACTTCAGCGGCGCAATTTGATTTTTCAACGGCCTTATATAGCAATGCTGGAAAACCAGCGATGTTGAACAGCGACGTTGAGCTTCCAGCAGTGGAGTTTTCCTGTAGAAAAACAAAAATGCAGAATTTTGACAAAACACATGATTAGAATGTGAGATTGTCCTCCTTCTAGCGCCAAAATGTTGAACCCCAATCCTACTACCTACAAAACACAATGAACAAACACATTAGAAGGTGATATGAAAGTAAGAACAAGGATTCCCCATGAAATCCATTAGCATAGCTTAAAATAGGAAAGAAGAATGAAGAACACAATGAAATAGATTAAAATCCTAGTAAAACAAGCAAACTCTTGATCCCATGGGGGAATTGGTGCCAATTTGATGTGAAAATTGGCCCTTTCCCAACTCCTATGATGCAAGATTGATGTGTGATGAAGAGTGATCCACTTTGTTGATGCTTGATGAGTGCTCTAATAGAAAAATCTGCATAACCTAGCTATGAACTTTAATGATAATGGATGAAAATTGCTAATGATTTGAGCATAGTAAGTTTACTCAAATTGTGGATGATAGAATGAGGAGATTAGCCTCTTATTTATAGAATGTTAAGTTGAGGAGATGTCCAAAATAGATCAATGTGGGACTAAGAATTAGCCAATGGCAAAGTGCCACTTGTCCACTTGTGAATGGATGGAGGATATGCAAGTTTTGAAGAATGTGTCAATAAATGCATATATTTGAATTTTGAAATTGTTGAAATGGCATGCAAGAGGGAAGGAAGAATGCATTGAATGCCACTTGGCTCAAGGCAAAGGGCATGTAAGAGAGAGTAAATACCTTGTTGGAAGGACTCATCCCACTTGAATTTTAAATTCAAACTTGGGGAATATTCCTTAAAAGATGCCTTGTTGAAGAAAATAGAGATTTAATAAATCAATTAAATCTATTTTCATGTGCAAGTGGGAAAAGCTAGAGGATGGGACATGAGAAGAGATTTAAATTAATCAGGTTTAATTAATTTAATGAAGGGATTAAATGATGTGACCTATTTGACTTAAATTTTTGGATTTATTTAAATCAAATATGAGAAGAATGTGATAAGGGATTAATTAAATAAGGATTTTTATTTATTTAATTAAAATAGATGATGTTAGATTAAACTAAATAAGGTTTTAATTTATTTAATTCAATAGATAGACTTTAGAAATTTAATCAAATAAAGTTAATTATTTAATTAAATAGGATAATTAGATCATAATGGTCAACTTAATTATCAAGAAAAGGTGACTTAATTAGATAACTGATTTATTTAATTAAGAGAGGAATATTGACGAATTTAATCAAATAAAGGTATTCGATTAAATGGTTAGACCGAAGGATGATTTAGGATGAAACGATGTTAGTGGTCAAGATCAGATGTCCAATGTCAATCAGTACATTTTACGTGTCTACAACAGGTTATAAGATATTATAGGGGTACACTGCCAAGACACACTATCCTTGAAAAGGCTCATAGCTTGAGATTATTACAAAATACAGTGTGGCTCACTGCCAAAAGGTGAACTGATAGAATACACCTTCTATGTGCTAAATTCAGTTCCAATTAAGCTCTAAAAAGAAAATATTGCTTTAACTTGCTATCACTCAACATACACAATAATTCTACCTTGATAATGATCTTATACATTCAAATTTACAAGTTCACATAGTATCACACTATCAGGCATCTTCTCTCACTATCTCATTACTTCTATGAAATAAAAATGTTCTATATATATATATATACTATTGCATCTACATACATCAATTAGGTCGGCCTAATTAGATGCACACATAATTCAAAAATAGCTTGTCGGCTCAAACCTTGAACTAAAACTCCTTTTGCGACCAAACCAAAATGTGCAAGGAATAATTTAGGTCAGTGCGGACCTAAAATAGATCACTTTGACATCCGCAAACCATATTAATCTTCATACCACTTATTCAAGTATAAGGTTGACTAGAAGAAGACTTGATCACAAAAATAGGCCAAGCTGACTAACATCAATCAACCATATGATCGTATGAGTGCACACCATTTGGAACACATGTAGAGCTGACACCTGTAAACCATCTCCAAAAGTTGTAAGGACTAAATTAAAGTACCGGAGGAGTGTGGATAAATTAACTCATACCACTTTGCACAGTTATAAGCATAAAACTATATGTTGAACTTCTGTCATATATATCTTTCAATTTGTACAACCAAAATCGCTAAAAAATTGTTCATACATGTACTTAATAGTCCTGAGTATCATACTAAAACCACATAGAAGAATCTATTAACATGATCAATTTTGGACCAAATTACCAGATCAAGGTAACACAAAAAACTATTTACCAGATTAGACAAAACTATCAACAAACAATGTTGGCATCAATGACAACACACCTAAGGGTTTCTTCTTCATTCTTCAAACAATCTCCCCCTTTGTCATTGATGGAAACATGTGCCAAAAATGAATCTTTGAAATTGTGAACTCAAAACTGTGCAAACTCCCCCTTTCAAATATACAACAAAAAATTTCTCAACTTCTCCCTAAACTTCAAAACTTCTCCCCCTTATGGTTCCAAAAATTCTCCCCATTTGACATCAAGGACAAAGGTTGTGCAAGTGATAAAATTGCAGAAAGAAAAGACACTAAAATAACAAGAAAAAATGTAAGGAACATTTAACCAGAATAGGGGGCACCTTCTAATTCCTTGAGAATGGCTTCCCAAGAAGGTTTTCCATCTTCCCATATCCCCTTTTCTCGGACAAGCACTTTATGCATTGATTAGAACTGGCTCTATGAAGATCACTTCTCCTTCTTCTGGAGTGGATAGATTAAGATTTATCTTGTCAAGTTTCTTTGCATCCACTACGGTTCCTGATATCGGGATGTCTTTGGACTTCACCATATCTCCAAGCTATCCCAACTGACGTATGACATCTTCCTTTTGCCTTTGCAAAGTGAAAAATTTGTTCTGCAAGTCTAAAATGGAACTCCAGGAAGCATAGTCTCTATCTTTTGCAACTTTGTAGGGTCTGAAGGCATTGGCAAGTTTTGACTCTATTGATTATATTAAGTCTTTAATACCTTGAGTGGCATCCAACCACCACATGCAATACACAAACAATATTTGGGCTTCCTCTTCACATTCTCTTACTTCCTTTAAACATTGCATTACCTTGCTATGTGTGGTTGCACATTTATCCTGCAATACTAGCAACCTTTTCTCCAAAAGCCTTGACTCTATCTCTTTTTAGTCTGCTCCTTTAGGCTAGAGGTGTACTCTTTAAGTGAATCAACCAAAAACTTTAAGTTCTCAATAGGGGTTAAAGATTCATCAGTTGTAGCACTGTGGTTAGTATCATACAAAGCCTTGATGGAATCATTTAATAGTTTTGTCCCTTTCTTATGGGTTTCAATAATTGCTTTTTTTTCTAGAGGCATGAAAGGTATCTCCAAGCTCCATCCTCGGAATAGGTGAGATCTTATTTAGATCCACACAACCTTGATGTGATGGGAGTTGAATCAACTGAGGTGGAATCACAAGCTGAATCCTTATTTTCCTTGACAAAAGACCCTTGAGAGTGTTACCAAATGATTCTTCAGATGGCTTTGATGGCTCAAAGGTCTTTGGAGATTCTTCTTAACTTCTTCCAGCCTCTGTTTCTTCTTGATTTTCTTCTTTCTTTTCACCTTCTTCCTTTCTATAGGGACTTTCTGATGATTTTCCTTTATTTTCTCCCTCCTTTTCCTCATCATCTTTTCTATCATCACTCTTTTCATCTTTGCTTTCTTCTCCTTCATTTTTATCTTATTCACCTCCATTTCTGATATTCTCATGGTGTTCTTCTGGATTATCGTTGATATCATTTTTATACTTCAATCTTTAGAATTTTCTCTGATTATGTCATCTGTGTCTTCCGAAGGTACAAATGTCTTTGAAAAGGCATGTGATATCTCTTCAGTAGAATGATCTTTCACTCCTTTTGTGTTAATATCTTTATCTTTATCAAGCTCCTCTACTTGAGTTGTATGAGATGAAGAAACAACACTCATCCCAATTTTCTTTGCCATGTCTCTTATTGTGGAAAAAGTCTCTTGCCTTAGCTTTTTTGAGCTATCCTTTTCCCTTGTCATGTGAATAGTTATTATTTTTTTAAATCTAAACCTTTTAGTATATTCTTCTAGCAAGGTAGCCTAATCATCCTCAGATAGGGAGGATCCAAACTTATCCATGGCATCAATTTTAATATTGTCTTCAACCTTTACAACTTCATTCCTTCTTTGTAGTAAGGCTCCCCATACATTATCAATCACCTTTTTCTTTATATCCTCTATACTCATAAAAAATAATCATATATTGAATAAAAGCATTTGCAGTTGATTCCTTATCCTCTTTATTAGCTTCATCATACAATTGAGCAGTATCTAAAAATCATTAGATTCTATCATATTATTTACCATAGGCTCCAATTTCAAAGGTGGGTGGTCTCATACTGGAGGAGACTTGGGCTTTTCTTCCTCAAGCTTTGATGTTCCTTCTTCACCCTTCTTCTCATACACATGTATTGTAAAGGCATCCTTTTCCTTCTCTATTTCCTCTTCTTTAGATGTGTCCACAACATTAACTTTGGCCTTCTTGATTTTTGTTCCAACCTCTTGTGAAGTACCTTCATTGCTGGTGGAAGCATTGCTTCTTCTTTGTCTTTTCAATTGGCTTTCTTCTTCCAATCCAAGTTCAATTTCCTCTTGTACAACATCACTTAAGTTCCTTTTCTGCATCGCTTTTATTTTTTTCTTTTTTCAAAGGTAGGAGAGGGTGCTATAGGAGGTACATTCTTCCTCGTAGAAGTCTGGGTGCTGGGTCTGGAGGAGGCAGATACATTAATTGGTACTAGAGTACTAGATTCCACCTTTTCTTTTACTGTTGTTGCACTGGAAGTTGTTGATAGTGCAGAGGTGGTGGTGGAAGATGATCTTCTAGGTCTAGAGGGCTCCCCTATTGCTTTGGCCCTCTTCTCTGTTGCAACTTCCCTCAACCTATCAACCTCATCCCTTGAAATTCCATGCAGTGAAAAGTATTGCTCAACATGTTTAGATACCCTTTTAGCTCTTATAGGTGTTGAAGTTTCCAAAAACACTTTAGTTGACTTCTCTTAATATGTGCCATGCCTAGGCTGAGAGGGGTCCTTGGGACTATTTAGCAATATTCTAGTTAGACCCTCAGACATTTGCTCATCAATCTCATATCCTAGAGGCTCTATCCATAGAGTTATGGGTTCAAATTCCTCTAAAATGCACTCATCAGTGGATATCAGAAAAGTTATATCATTTGCATATTTTTCTACCAAAGTCTTAATAATTCTCTCTTTCATGCATGTTATTCTAAAATACTGTGAAAAATATAGTCAAAGCATCACCTTATGCCTTAAAATATCCAATGTTGTTCAAATAGTCAATGATTTGATGTGCTACCAGTCTGCTTGTATCCCATACAATTTTTTCCCTTCCAAGTAGCTCTCTCAAAAATTAAAGTAGTATACAAACTATCAGTGTTTCAAACTTGAAGGTATATTTCTTTGACTTGGTTTGGCTCAAGTTATCAATAAGTTGCTGCCAAAGCAATTCAAATAAATCATGTAGTTCATTCCATTCACCACCATGTCATGTGCAACATAGATTGTAGTTGCAGACACAAAATTTCCTCTGTTGGTGAATTAGATCTTGTGACCTATCATGATTGTCGCATACTTCACAATAGAGTTGGTAATAGGTTTGGTTGTCAATGCTCTCCCATCATATGTGGCACCAATTAATTTCATAACCACATCATTTTTCACATATTTTAGCACTAGTATGGGTTCGATATCACAAAGTCCAGTCACAACTTTGATCACATCTTTAGAAATTAATCTGGGCATATTTGTCCATACAAACTTATCGTGCACTCTACTTAGGGCTATTCTCACACACTTCGCATCCATTTCAATGCTAAAGTCGGGGAACCAATTATAAACATCTAGCTTCTTCTGTACTAGGTTTTCGTATTTTGGCTTCACTAAGAAATTATCTCCAGTTAACTCCTTTAGCCATTGATTCTTAAGAGCTTTATGACCATATTCTTTCAATTTCTCATGTATGTAAATTCTAGTGTCCTCGATGGGTAAGACCTTATTTGGAATTTTTAAAAATGCACCGACAGGGTCAATGTTGAAAACCTTCCATGAAAATATTTTGAATTTCAGTCTAGGCCTCTCAAAAATTTGAACCATGGTTGGTGTGGACATTTTTCCCTCAATTCTTTTATAGATGTTTATGGATATTACTTCTAATGCAAAATCACAAAGTATAGATGGTTGTAAATATCTTTTTCACGCTTGATGGAAACTAGGGTTTCATGCCAAATGCCTTGAATCATCTTTAAATCTCCTTCAACTCACTCTACTTTCTTCCAATTGTGCAAAAGTGATTTAACACGACTTAGAATTCACTTTATACTTTACTGATCTGCCCTAATTTTGCATTTATTGCATTTGATTTCCAAAAAGTTGATAAACACCTCGTGAATACTCTGTAAACCCTAAAGTGCTCTGCAAATCTTCATGCTTGCATATTTTTTGTCAGAAAATCCTTTAGAATGTCATTTTACATCACATATCTTTGTGTCACTACTTGACACCTCATACATCAGGGGTTTGTTAGTTTTGTCTATAATTGCTCCCCCTAAACCCATTATTGGATTTAGTTTTTAGAAGAATTATCTGCACTAGATAGAGGTACATATGTGTTTGGTTCATCCTTGTTCTCAGGTTCTTCCTTTTTCTTCTAGATCTTCTCCATTTCCTTCTTAACTTTAGTAGAATCAACTTCATTCATAGGTTTATTCCTTTGTTCTAGATTAGATTTCCTCCCATTTTTACTTCTGTAGAATCTTGAAATATGTCCTAGTTTGTGGCAGGTGTAACACACAACATTTTTCTAACCAAACATATTTGAATTCATCCTTGATCTACACTAGTTAGCCTTATGTCCAAATGCATTACATGTGTAGTAGTAACCATGAAAATATTGAACCATTCTACCACTATTGAATCTATTCATCATCATCTGACTTTTGTACTCAATAGCTTTATGTCTAGGTTTCTTACATGCAAAGTATTGTCTAGAAAAGAATCCAACATTTTGTTTCATTCTACTTCTACATTTTGTTGCCCTATGACCAAATTTATTACATGAGAAACAAATGTCATTGAAAGATTGGCACCTTTGAGCATTGGGTTGTCTGATAGGAGTCCTTCCAGAATTGCTTCTTTGATTCTTGATCTGTCTAACATTGCCTCGAGTCTTCCTTTGATTGCCATCCTTCTTAGGATTTTTATTTGCCTTTGAACTTTGTCCTTCTTCAAGTCCCAAACCACTCTTATCCTTAGAAGGTTTTTGTCTTGCAATTAGTTCAACCAACCTTGTAGAACTTGTTTTGAATTTTTCCTCATGAGATCTTGCTTTCTTCAGATCTGATCTTCAGGTTACCACTTGTTCAAGTTTGATGCATTCATCTATCTTGCTTTAAATCTCAACTTTCTAGCAGTCCTCAATTCTCTTATTTTCTTCCACTTGCACTTTTAGTCTGGTGATATCCTCATTTTCTTTCTTCAATTGATCACTGACTTCTTTATGCCTTTCTTTGAACTTCTTGATTTCCTCTCTTAGTTTTTTGATGCATTCATTTGCTTCTCTTAGGTTCTCCTTTAGAATTTCTTTCTCATTTTCAACTTTGTCAAGATCTTCAAGAGTAGCATTGAGTTCTTCTTTGTCAATTGTGTAGTTATCTTTTATGCATTTAGTTGCAGAGATTTCTTCTGAAGGAATGGGACACCTTTTGTCAGCCATGTGCTCAAACTCCAAGATCTTCCTCAATTTGTTAGGCTTTTCTAAAGGAACCAAGTTTTGATACCAATTGTTGAACACCTAGAATACTGAGAAGGGGGTTGAATCAGTATTCTATTAAACCATTTAGCTACAAACCATCCAATAATAAAAACGTATCTAATTACAATTAAGAATGAATACATGAAAGAGATCATAACACCACATGACACATAAACACCAAGATTTTTATGTGGAAAACCCAAAAAGGAAAAAACCACAGTGAGGATTAGCTCACAATATATTATAACCGGTTATAAGATATTACAGGGGCACACTGCCAGGACACACTATCCTTGAAAAGGCTCACGGCCTGACATTATTACAAAATAGAGTGTGGCTCGCTGCCAAAAGGTGAACTGATAGAATACACCTTTTATGTGTTGAATCCAGTTCCAATTAATCTCTAAAAAAAAATCTTGCTTTGCCTTGCTATTGCTCAACATACATAGTAATTTGCCTTGATACTAATCTTATACATTCAAATTTACAAGTTCGCATAGTATCACACTATCACGCATCTTCTCTCACTATCTCATTGCTTCTATGAAACAAAAATGTTCTATATATATACTATTACATCCGCATACATTAATTAGGTCGGCCTAATTAGATGTACACATACTTGATTCAAAAATAGTTTGTCAGATCAAACCTTGAACTAAAACTCCTTTCACACTCAAACCAAAATATGCAAGGCATAATTTAGGTCGGCACGAACCTAAAAAGGTCCTCTTTGACATCCACAAAGCATATTAATCTCCATACCACTTATTCAAGTATAAGATCGGCTAGAAGAAGACTTGATCACAAAAATAGGCCAAGCTTATTAACATCAATCAACCATGTGATCATATGAGCGTATGCCATTTGGAACACATGTAGACCTAACACCTATAAACCATCTCTCAAAGTTGTAAGGATTGAATTAAAGTACCAGAGTGCGGACCAATTAACTCATACCACTTTGCACAGTTATACGCAGAAAATTGTATGCGGAACTTCTGTCATATATATATTTCAATTTGTACGGCCAAAATCATTAAAAACTTGTTCACAGATGTACTTAAGAGTCCTGAGTATCACACTAAAACCGCATAGACCAATTTTCTAACACGAGCAATTTCAAACCAAATTACCAGATCAAGGTAACACAAAAAACTATTTAGCAAATTAGACAAAATTGTCAACAAACAATGTTGGCATCAATGACAACACGCTGGAGGGTTTCTTCTTCATTCTTCCAACACCCTGATCCCAAACAAAAGTGCACATCAGAGTAAAAATAACTCACAAAAATAAGTTGGAAAAACAACCAGTCAGAAACATCAAAAGACCTAAACTAAACCAACTTAGTCACCCCAAAAAGATCATCAAATATAGGCACACAGGCCAAAAACAGTTTTACCATCAAGGCACATACGCCACTTATCATCACCAAAAACATTATACACAACGGTACTAGCAGGAGGTCGTAGGGCCTTAAGAGTAAACTAGATAGTGCTTAAAGCATAATTAAAAGTAGATAGGAACCACCAATCTATTAGTAAAACATTTAAGCATATAGCAATACTTAAACAGGAACTTAGGCCAAAGTCCTTGAAACAAAACCAAAAAATAGAAAAGATAAAAATTAAGAGTCCTTAATAAGACTCCAACTCCCCTGAAGCTCGACTACAACATCCATCTAGCTCTATGTATTCCCAATGTTCTCAATCTTTTCCGCTTCATTCTTTCCAATAGATTTCCCTTTTTTCTTATGTTGTTTCTTTGTTTTTCCTTGCCCCAAAACCATACCCATCATTGCTTTTTCATAATACCATCAATAACTACACTAATATTCTTGATTGCAACTTCCATATCAATGAACTTTTCATGGCTATCAATTCCTTCAAGTTGCTTTTCCACTTGGGACATCCGAGCATTTAGGGCTTCTACTTGAGAAACAAGGTTATTAAAATCCTTATCTTGAACATTCTCTTGCAAAAGGGTGTTCTGTAGAATAGTATCCATCTTTTCCTTGGTCATTGTGTTCACATTCTTGTCCTCAACCACCTCATCTTCCTCAGGTTCCTTCTCATTTCTTGCATCGTCACCATCTTTTGTATCAAGGTTATTATCCTCCTCCAGGGTATCATCCTCTTCCACCTCAGGATCAGTACCCTCCTCATCCTCAAACTCTTCACTTTCTCCTAAACTATCAAGAATGAATTCTTCTTCAGATGTCCCATTATCCTCCTCAATTATTATTTTACCTTTTTTGTCTTCTTCTTTTTCCTTATTGGCAGCCTTTGCAAGACGAACATACCATTTGACCCCGAAAGAACAATACCACTAGACTCTTTTTTAGGGTTCCTACTTTCCAAAATTTAGCATCAATATCATCAGAAATAGTAATAGTAAGGCCTTTCTTTTTGGCCTCATTTGAGTCCACCTTTCTCTTTTTAGAAGAGTTGGGGATCAAGGGAGAGGTTTTACGCTTTTCCAAGGTTAGTTTTAGGAGATCATTAGTGATAGGGTTCAAGGTGAGAGCCGGGGAATTCTTCTTTTTAGCCATCTTAGAACCCCTACCTAGGGAATGAGGTTGACTGTCAATGAGCTCAAGCCTAACAAAGCTAGTCAAGGGAGGGGTGTTCTCAATGACATTGACCATCAGGTTTCTTTGTGGGGTGTTAGCCAACACATACTTGTAGATAGACCTAATCAAGCCCTAGTGCAAAGGGGGGGAAGCTCCATTCCCAATGTTTTGTTGAAGGGAGGAAAACAAAAAGAACGGGAGATTAATCTTATCATTGTGTCTAACATGGTTCAGGATAGGGAAGTGGTACCCATGGACCATCATATAATGCCTTTCTAGTGTAAAATATCTCATTATATGTAGGCTAACAAGAGCATAAGGAGGAGGAAGCTTCAGCCTAACATACATGTTTTGAAAGCACTTCGGCTTCTCATTTTCTTCAAAGAAATTGTCAATGAAGTCCTGATAATTACTTATAATTGCTATTGTTAACTATAAGTCCAGTAACATTGGTTGAGATTTGTGAATGCAAGAGCCAATATAAATAGGCACCAACTAAATGTTCATTTTCTCATGTAGGAAAATCTAACAAGGGTACAATAAGAAAAGCTCAAAAACCCCATGCTAACTGCCCAAAAACCTATTAAAGTCCATCCCCATGAGAGTAAAAATGAGTACCTCTCAAAATATCAAGCCAGAATTTTTATGGTTTTAGGTTAGTATTCTTAGCGATAAGAGGCATCTAGTGGAAATGCTTGTAGTCAATTATATCATCACCAATAATCTCCACAAACAAAAGCCATCGGCTAAGTTTTGTAGTATGAGATGGTTGGCATCTTTCACAAGAATTTCTTGACAATAATCCTGCTTATTGCAATATACAATAGATATTCAGAGCTTCCTGATGTATTCATGCTACAGTCTCCTGCAACATTTGCAATATATGAAAAAGTACTTGGTTTGTGCCAAATATTTGTTGTGCATCCCAGATGATCCCAGATTTGGCTGCTTTGACAAGCGACCTTTTGCCACAGAAACATTGAATTCAATCCCGTTTATAATGGTTTTGGCATTCATCTGCCTTCCAAACTCAAATCAGCTATAGCAGAGCATGCCCAGATCACACTTGTTAAGGGAACTTGCTGGGAACAACGCCTGTCTGCCTTAATTTTTTGCAGGAAAGAATCACAACCATCCGAGTCGTCAGAAATCCACAGTACGATTCAGGAGTTCTATACACAACGGGTTTGCTCTTTAGTGTGCATTTACATTTAAAGTAAACTGATCCGTGTTCTATTGTCCTCAGATTTCGAGATCTGATGCAGTGTGAATTGGCCTTCCTACAATATCATTCATTCTATGTGCACCCAACTGTCATTCAATGCGAAAGACAAATGCTTCATTTTCGCATTCTGTCAAACACTTGTTGCACATCACCTATGTTACGATATAATAAAGGCAAAACTAACAAGCGTGGTTTTGTTCTATCCTGCTTCATTTTCTATTCTCATACTGATTACATTTTACAGTCATGGCAATACATATAACTATGATTCGTACTGCCATTCTGTCAAACAATTGGCGAACATTATCTCCACAATATTTGGCATTCATTTGAACAGAAACAGTTCCCACAAAAAACCCACCATCCAATTCTCTTCTAAAAATGTTGCGATAGGGCTATACCCTTTTTCAATGCTGCTGAATAGGAACTAATTTTTCAAACCTTTCCTTCCTCGTCTATTCTAACCCAAAATCATGTGAGAAGACATTCACTGAGGCATTTTGTCACACTTCGTACGCATCTAGCATAATATTGGACTGCATAAACAAAACGATAAATCATCTCTAATAAGATGTCCATGCGAAACCCATTTCAAGCAATTGTGATTAAACTTTTCAGTTTTATGTAACTCCCTTCTGTCAATTCAATCACTGAAAATATGAGAACAGAAATAGAATAACGAAAGTTCGTTCATTACAAGATTGCAGGGACAGGAAAACTTCGCAGAAGCTATAAAAGGCGTTATTTCCAGTTTGTTGTTGGCTTAATCACTTGTTTGGTTTGTGCGCGATTGGGTAACATGAAATGACACATGCGAACTGTTTGACAAAATACCCCGACGAAATGCCTTCGTTTGGCATTGCGTGAAACATACGCCTTCCTTCTGAATTACCCCGATTGGGTATAGCCAAATATTAAAGTGCATATGACTCGAAAAGTGTGGGATTTAGTATAATCAGCAAAAACCCAGAAGATGATCTCTGTTTATAAAATCTCATTAGATAATGGATTTAACTTTTATCAAGGAAAATTTCCATTAAGAAGGCTTACATTCCCCCCCAAAAAATATATTAATGTATATAAAAGGATCAAGTTTAGTACAATGGGCTAACAAAGCCTTTAAAGTTATATATACAAAAGATTAAGTGAGAAAAATTATTAGTAAAATTCAAATTAAGTTAATTGTGAAAGAAATCTATAATAAGAGTGTTTCTATCATGGTGTATATATGTTGTATTGAATGTCTTATTGATTTTGACAAATAATATTTTCTATCATGATTATTCAAAAGCTTGACATTTTGACTAGGTCTAATATGGAGAGAATTATTAGATGTGTGCTTTGAACCACTAGGAGAGTTAGTTGGGTTGAAGGAGGAGGTTATAGTTACAATGTTAGCAAAAGAATCCCTTTGTTTCCTTTTAATCAAGCAATGGGATCTAAGCATACAAGCTTCTCTAATGTATAACACCAAGCACCTATGATTTGATAGTGAAAGAAAGTTTTTGGAGAGTATCTTGATTCCTTAAAGTGGCACCAAAATCTTGTGGATCTCATAAGAAATTGTGCATTTGAAAATAAAACAATCCTCAATATTTGTCTCCTAAAAGCAAAGTGTAAACATATGTTCCTCTTGGAATGTGGTGGTTTATCTCAGTTCTCAAATTATGGGAGCCAACCTACATCTAGCCAAGGGGAAATCTAAGTCCATGGGACTAATGGGTTCAAAGATAGTTTAGAAGGATAATATTTCCATCACAACTTTGAAGAAGTGTAGATGTATAATGATTCAAATTTTGGACTCAATGATCTTGGGGGAGAAATCCATAGTTGTTCACTACAAAATCATGTCATTCCATATTGAAATCAATTTTAATAATATGTAAATCCCAAAGCCAAAAACCTAAAAACAATAAAATTTAAAGTTTAAAATTACTTTATACCCTAAACCCATCTTGAAATTTATAACCTTATTTTGTGTAAAACATATTAGGAGGACACTAAGAAGCATAATAAAAGAGAAATAAAGTTGAATTAAATTCTAAACTAACTTTGAGTTGTTAGCTATTTTATATAACATATTGCTTGACCATATCCACATTTGTATATAAATTTTTATTTAATTGAGGCATGTAATGGGTTCCCCTAGACCTACATATAGAGAAACATTAAAATAATGCTTAAATCGTAACATGCAACATTAATGTGCTTGCAAATATACCATAATAACATAAACAAAAAATAAGCATGACATGATATTACATAAACATAGATCTCTAACATTTTATTCAATAAAGATGGATATACATCACCCATCATCACCTTTTTACACCATCATGAGGCGTTATATTTACATGTGTGATTAATATATCAAGAACATGGTGAGCATATCAATTGTTCCACAAAAACAATTGCATGTTTCCCTTTCTATTCAACTAGTGTATATCAATCTAGAGCTAACTCTTATGATAACATTTAGCTTCATACAAAATAATGTGCCATTGAAAATTTATATTATTAGACCAATATCTTGTAAATCATTTAGTTGTTTTTTCCTTGGAGTCTTTATCTATCATATGTAGGAGTGATGTCTAAAATTGGCTCCAATGAAACATGTAAAAAAGTTTCTAGCAAAAAATTAGTACATTCCACCAAAACAACATCCAACTGCTCTTTTTATTTCAAAAAATAAAATAAAATTTTTCTCACTCTCTAAGGGAGAGGACCTAATAACCAAGCGCCTTAACTTTGAATCTCTCAAGATCCTAGATAGTCAAATTTCCATAAAAAATTAGCATGCCTCCATAAGTGAGTTATGAGATTAAAGTTAGTATTTGGCATTGTGGGCATCAACAATTTATTCACATCAAATACATAATTGCTACAAGTGTTTAACTTTGCATGTAATGGGTTAAAGTGAAAAAAAGATCATTGCTACACAACACCATAGTAGATATTAATGTGTGGGTGGCTATTGGCTCCTCTTCCCTATATCATTTGTTGTGATTAAAATTTGGTGTTCAAATAAAATTGTATCAACTAAAATAACTCCACCTTATTTTATATATGTTACAATTGGATTGGAACAATTTGGATGGCACCTCAATAATTTGGATCGTATATTAGTTTGCTTGAGCCTACACCATTACTTCAACAATGGTTGCAATTTCTTTCTATATCTCCTTAATAGGTCAATCGTAGTAATTTGTCCCCTCAACAATGTAACATTCATTTCAAATTCTTGATCCATGACCTTGATCCACATATACCATTGTTAGAATCAATATAAAAGCCTTGTGAAATCTCACTTGAATATGTTCTTATGGTGTCTGAGTGATTGAAGCTTTCACACATTTTTTTAGATAAGATATAATGAGTTTTGAATGACATTTCAATCCACCTTTCTTCTTGTTCTTTTTGTACTACTTAACCAACCTACATTTTTTCCATTTCTCTCATTTTATGGTCAATCTATTTGATAAGTTCTTTAGTGAAGGATTTTAATTAAAGAACTTGATTGAACATCTCTAATATCTTGTGCAAAGTTTGTTAGTAATTTTTACTAAGTGGTGTGATACACTTTAATGGATGCACAATTGATTGTAATTGTAATCCCATGTGCATTTTTGTATAACCACAGATTAAAACACATACCAACACCTCAACTCACATCCTTATTGAGAATGTACCCTAACATGCATTTTTCCTTATTAATTTTTGTAACAATGATAGAGGCAAACAAATATTTAAAAATAAATAAATGGGATGGATGGTCCTTCATTCCCTCCTAATCTCTAAAGAAATCGCAAATACCTTCCACACTTAAACACTACTATATGACCTTTGTACATACTTTGGCTACTTTGACTTTATCATTCTAGGTGAGTTATTATAATCTCCTCAATAAATACACCACTAACTAGATAATTAATTTTATTTTCTTTGTTACCTAAAGTTACTACTTAAAATTTGTGCACCACCCTTATGCAAGTCAATGCAAGCTAATGGTAGCTAAAGCTAACACTAAAGTTTCCATAGTTTGCTTGAAAAATAAAGTGAAATATAACGGGGCTCATATGTAATGTCCCCTTCTCAATTGTGATCAATTCAGTTCACCATTGGCCTATTCCGGAGACCCGTAGGCTACTCGGAGGGTGAAAATTAGGGTTTCATGTTTTTGAGGAGGTTGTTGCTTGAAGTTTGGAGATTGGATTGTGGATTCTTTCTAGGTTTTTAGAGAGCTTCGTAGTGGTATAGCTTGCATTGCGATCTGAGCACCTTCATGAATTTACTATTTTTAGTAAATTCTATTTCTGGCAATGGTCCTGTGGATTTCAGTGCAGTTGGCTCTCTTCAACCAGTTCAGTTGGTAATTTGATTTTTGGCCTTTGGATGCATTTTCTGGAGAGATAAGTTAAGTTGATTTAAATAATGTTATATTTTAATGTTGACCCCTTGGCCTAGCTTCATCACTTTAATTGTTTTAAAAGGGGGACTTCAAGGGTGAATGCCTCATCAGAAGGTTATTAAATATTTCCAAGGCCAAAAATATGTGATGCTTAAGGGGGATGCCAACTTCAAGGAGCTTAATATTTTATTAAAAAATAAAATATTGCCTTGGGAAGAGGGACACCATTCTTGGAGGGAAAATGAAGTCAATTCAAAATTGAAAAAGGGCGCACCTTCTAGAAGCTTCTGGAGATTCTTTGCTAAGTCTATAAAAGGAGGACTTCTCTCTTCAGTTCGTCATCTCTTGTCTACCATATAGTTATGTTGTTGGATTATTTTTTAGGCACACACTTCGAGGAAAGCATACCTCCTAGCATTGGCTCATCTTCTTGCTTGAGAGATAGCAACTAGTTGAGATAGTAGTTGTAATGGAGTTCTTTGCATTTGTAGTTGGGTTTTTTGCATTTATAGTTCAATTTCTAGCATGTTAGTGAAGTTTTGGCATTGTTGGTTTTATGTAATTGATTGTAAGTTTCATTCACAAATCAAAAAATAAAAATAGTATCATTCTGGGTGTTTTACCATTGCGCAAGTTTTCAGATTTTTGGAGACTCCCTTGATTTTATCTTCAGCAAGTCATCCTTCCTAGAGTTGTACCACTTCAAGCTACATTGGGAGTTGTGCCATGAAATAAATACGGGGTTGTGAGTGATTTTTCTTCATTGGGATAGGGGTGCCATATTCCTAGGAGTAATATGCACTTTGTCTCATGCATTTTGGATGGGTTTTGAATGAGTTGTGAGCAAATTAGTGAGTTGTTGATTTGCTGGTCTGTGCATTTTCAGTCAATAATCAGTTATATCAGATTATGGGAATCCATTAGTTGAGTGAGAAATTGATTTTAAGGGGTCTTGTGAGCATTGGATAGTTGCTAAACATTATTGTAGAGTTATTAAGCTTCTAATCTTGTGTTCTTGGTAGGCACTCTATTTCATTGTAAGTTGAACAGTAGTATTGTCAGCATTCTCACTTCTTCTCTTTTATTTACTTGTACTTCTCGCTGAATAAGTGGAAGAGGTTGGCTTGCGACCTATTTAATTTCAGTTAGTAGCCTTAGGGACCCTCTGACCATATGCTCGCCATCTCTCGACGCCATCTTGGTTAGAGTTACTTTCAGCTCAGCATGCATAAGATCCTCTGACCATATGCTCGTCTATCCTAGATGCATTTCTTAGTTAGAGTTCCCTTTTAGTTTAGCATTGCATCAGATCCTTTGACCATATGCTCACACCTTGCCCAACATCGGGATCATGGTGTACATCCTTGGTTAGAGTTGCTTTCTGCATCGTTTTGGTTTTAGAGCTAACCTTAACAGGTGCGTGTTGTATTGCATATTGTAATCAAAAAATAAATAAAAAATTGGTTTGGATCATTACATGATCACAGTAATTTAAAGTAATTGTATATATATATAAATAAATAAAACTAAAAAATGATAGTTAAAAATTGAACATTCTAGATACAAACTCTATGAGTTTTGTTGAATAATTATTGATTTATAAATTATTTAGCAATATCAAGTAAATTGGATTTTGTCAATGGATACCATCATAATAGTGAATTTCAGGTTAAAGACTTTATTTTAGAATTTGGGAGATAAAACCAAAGAGAAAAAGGTAGGAAGAATTAAAATTTTGATGGAACAAATATTTACCCCCAATTATAGATGTCTAACTTGACTGAATATGTATTCCTAGAAAAAATGGGGCAAAACCATAAATTTAGTCTTACTTTATATTAGGTAGGACTAGATATCTTGTTCAAGTATATATCTAGTCCTAAGAGATCCATTTACTAATGTGGATTTGACAATAAATTGAACATGCACAAAAACCTATATATTTCATTTGTAAATAAGAAATATACTCAATTGCTTGATTATTTGGATTATTAGTTTGTATTTTTAAGGAATGTTTTGATGTTAGAAATTGTTTAGATTATTAATTTACATTTGGTGGTTATTTTATATTACATTTAATTTTGTCTAGAACAAAATGGGATCATCAATACACAAAAAAGATAAAAAGAAGAGGAAGATCCTAGCATCATAAGAAATGCAAGAAAAATGGGAAAAAGGAAAAATGGCAAAGAGATGGATTGACAATGATGAGATAAAATATTGATGGAAAAAATGTTGAAGTGTTGAATGTTGAAGTGATGAATGTGGAAGCAAGTCATTGTATGTCTTCTAATACACCTAATCTTAATTTATAACAATAATATTAATTTAGTTTTGGATTTTAAGGTAGGTGGATATATTGATGTTGAAATAGATGCTATAGTGAATACTAATCCTAGTAATAATAACATTAAAATTGATAATAATGAGAATAATAATGTAGAGAATAAAGAAAACAAACTATATACCCAAACGCCTAAAAGAAGAAGTTACCAATACCAAATTGATTTTATTAAAATTGAAATAAATATAATAAAAAATATCCATTGTAATAAAAGCAATCATATAATTTAAACTTATACCAAAAAAAAAAAATTCATTTCTAAAAAATAAAATTATAACATTTCAAAGGCAACTAGTAATGTAATTAATGAATTAAAATGTGAAAAATAATTAAAAAGTTAGGCACATTCCTTATAAAAAAAAAGTTAAACAATGAAATAATAGTATTTAACAAGCTACTAATATTATAAAAAGTAATTATTTGTCCTCTTACACCAAAGATAGCAATGTAGATCAATGAACAATAACTACTTTAATCAATTAATCAATGACAAGAAAATGCTATTGTCTAAAATAGGTTGAGCTTCAAAAGTAAGTATTTGTACACATTGAATAAGGAAATAGAAAAAAGTAAACATCAATGATAGTATAATTACAAAGAGTTCAACATTCAGTCATAGACTCCCAACATGATATTGAATAATGAAACAAGGTATGTGATTAAAATTTTTTGGCACAATAATATAAGGGTGTCTTCTAATACTACATACGTATTGAAATTAAGAGTAAGATAAAAATATGAGTGGAATCCAAAATATTTATTAGAAATGACTCAAATAGAGTAATACAAAAAATTTAAAGATAAACTTCTAACAATTAATATAAGAAAAAACATTATTTGAAAAATGTAAATATTTGTATGTCAAAATTAAGAAACCATAAACCACTTGTTACAAAAGTTATGTTCAATTTTATTATTATTATTAAAATGAAATTTGTAGCAATAATAACCATTTTCATAGAACTCCAAAAGAGAAAAATATACAAACAAGTATTTAGAGTCCACAATGTAAGAGAATAGATAAACATACCATCAAGGTAACACAAGATGTGCCCTAGATTTGAATCCATATATCCTTGTAGAGTAGAGTTGGAACCTCCAAAACATAATTCTTGGGTAGTAGTACCTCTCAATACTTGAGAATCCACTTTACAACATTCTAATGCTCTTTTCTTGGATTGTTCATATACCTATTGACAACTCCCACTGTATGTGCAATATATATCCTAGTACAGACCATGGAATACATCAAGATACCAGCTACTAAGGAATATGTAACCTTGGCCATGTATTGTATTGCCTTTTATGTCTTGGGACACAGATATCCTTAGTAATTTTGAAATGGTTGGGAAAAGGTGTACTAATTGATTTCACATCCTTCATTTGAAACCTTTGCAACACCTTTTTCATGTACTCACTTTGATACAATGTTAATGTGCAAGTTTTCCTATCTCTTGTTAATCTCGTACCAAGGATTTTATTTGTAGAAACCAAATCCTTCATCACAAATAAATTTACTAATTTTCTTTTTAGTATATTTATATCTTGCATGTTAAACCCTATGATAAGCATTTCATCTACATGACAATAACAAATAACATAGTTTTCATTATCTAATCTCTCGAAATGAAAATAGTGGTCAAAATGACATCTACTATAACCTTGTTCTGACATAAACCTATCAAATTTTAAATACCACTAGATCTTGGATCTTGCTTTAGGACATGCAAGGTCTTCTTCAACCTACACACTAAGTTCTCATTCCCTTTGACATCATACCCCTATGGCTATTGCATATAATCTCTTGCTCAATATCCTCAGGGAGAAAAGATATCTTTACATCTAATTGTTTCATACGTAAATTGTCTGTTGCCACTAGAATTAAAATTGTTCTAATTAAAGTCATTTTAACAATAGGAGAAAATATTTCATCAAAATATATACCTTTTTCTTTGTGTCAAACCCTTGACAAATATTATTTTCTTGTACCTCCTCTTTCCTCCATCTTCTCTGTTAATCTTGTAAACATGTTTCTTCTGCAATGCCCTTTTACCTTCTTGCAACTCATCCAAGTACCAAGTTTGGTTCTATAATAAAGAGTTCAT
Organism: Sequoia sempervirens; assembly: GCA_007258455.2. Classification (NCBI taxonomy): domain Eukaryota; kingdom Viridiplantae; phylum Streptophyta; class Pinopsida; order Cupressales; family Cupressaceae; genus Sequoia; species Sequoia sempervirens. The sequence goes on along the minus strand of VDFB02000007.1, from coordinate 123,479,398 downwards.
CTCATCTTTCATTCCTTGCTCCTAAGTTTATTTCTAGTTTCTACCTGCATTACTTCTTCATCTTTATGGTTCACTAGAATCAGTCAACAATACATAATACAATGAAGAAGAGTGTCATTTAGAGTGTCTACATAACTTGGTAGATATTCTTGCAAGAGTTTTGGGTACTTGTTATTGTTCTTATTGTCAAATTTTTTATTTTTTGGCACGGGTTTGGAACTAAATTTTATGTAATTTCATAAAGCACCATATTTTCTTTGTTTTCATTTTATTGTATCTTTCCTTGCAATTGATCTTTGTACTTGACCTTCTTATTGAATATCACATCTCTACTCCTAATGATTCTGTGACTTTCATAATCCCATAATCAATAACCAAAATAGTTAACTCCATATCCAATAAAATTACATTTCTTGAATTTTGTCTCAAGCTTTACTCTATTTTCTACATCAATATGGGAAAATGCTTCACAACTAGAGCTTTTTAGAAATGAGTAGTTTACCCTTTTACCTATCAATTCCTCCTCTAGAATACCACCATCCAAGGAACTTGAAGGCCCTATGTTCAAGTAAATAACAATATCTACATCTTCCCAAAATTGTAGAGGTAATCTTGCATGCAATCTTATATACCTTGCGTGCTTCATGATTATCATATTCATCCTTTCTAGCATACCATTTTCTTGTGGTGTTCTTGAGATTGTCTTTTTTCTACAAATTCCATGGTATGCACAATACTATCATGATAAATAAACAATTTAAACCATAGAAACAATTAATTTAAGCCTAAAATATAATGTCATGGAATGACCAATTCTAAAACCCAAGAAAGTAAGTCACTAAACTATGTTGGGGTTTGGGGATTAAATATTGCATGGAATATGTGTGTAGACAAGGCGATTACCAAAAGAATCCTAAAAGAGTTAATCAATACAAATTATTGAGGATTAGATAAATTCAAGAAGACATCATATTGGGTATTTTAAGAAAATTTTCAAAATATAGATCATGAAAGAAAGGACTTAAAGTTTTATTAGGGATATAAATTTTAGAGAAACCTTTAATTGAAAAAAAAATTGTTTTAACAAAAAACATAAAATCTTAATATCAAAAGAAAACACTTACATGGTAAGGATCAACATTTTAAAGAAATGTTTAACTAAAAATTTCAAGGACAAGGAATCCTAACATCTTGACTCTAAAAAAAAGTATTATTTTTAGTATGGGTTCAATATTATATTATAAAGGGTGATATCATTATGATGTCACTACATTAAAATAGGCTAAAAATATGAAAAATGGATCTATCAATAAGAAATGGTTAGTGTAACAAAATATCTTGTACAATAGATGAATGAGATAGGAAATATGTTGCAAATACTTGATAATAATTGAGAATGGAATTCCAATTCAAGGGGGAAAACCTCCAAATATCTCCAATGAGAACACAATTTTCACAATATGATGATGAATAAGACTCACAACCTCCTATATATACATTATTTATGCATAGGATATCACCCAAGATGACTTAGATAACCCTATATAAGCCCTAGGCCAACCTAATTAACTAAATAACAATATAATAATGATAATCTTAATTAAGAGTTAAGGTGGATACAAGTTGACTATTCATAACCCGATATACTTGTTTGCAAGTGTTATTACCTCCTAATATGCAAAACTAATTAAGAAATGCAAGATAAAACAACACTAGACCACATCAAGATTGGGCTACATTGAACACAAATAAAATAAAGATAAAAACAAGAAAGTATACCTTTTACTTGTGTTGATCCTTGGTTGGCCCTTGATGCACCTTGAGTGTGTGCTCTTTGGATGGAAAATGATCTAAAATGAGATGAAAAGGGGTGAAGATGCAATGGAAGATACAAATGATGAAAGTGGTTATGTGATAGTCTAAGCAAAATGGATGCAAGAGGATGGGATGAAAGCTTAAAAGTGTGCAATAATGAAGGATGAAAACTAAGTATGCAAAGAAGTGCTTAAATGGCTTGAGAGCATAAGTGTGATAAAAATGAATAAGGTAGATGAATGAATGAAAAGGGGGGGTATTTATAGAAGAAATTGAATTTTCTAGAGAATTTAGGATTGAGCCACCATGGCCAAGATGGAGGGCTATGGTGAGTTGAGGACTCACAAGCCCTCACATCTTGTCATGTGGAGGATGAAGTGTCCAAAGGACATAGTGAGATGGAAAGGATACAAATTATGTGGAAGAATGACAAGTACTTTGAAAGTATCTTGGGAGGGGAGAAGATTTCCTCAAAAAAGAACTTCTTGTTCCCATATGAGAGGAAGTGACATATAAGGAATTTTAGTATTCCTCAAAAATATCTATGGGGAAGAGAGAAGTGGTTGGGAAAATAAATTTGTGAATTTTAAATTCACATGATTGGAAGGGATAAAGTGGTTGGGAGAATAAATATGAATTTTAAATTTATATGAGGAGCACCTTGTGGATAAGACAAGGTTCTTATGAAGGAGGCTAAAAAGTACCTTATGGATAAGACAAGGTCCTTATAATAGAAGGTTTTTGGCTTCATGTGATTGATGTGACCTTTCAATGATCACATGGGGAAGAGGAGAATCCTTGGAGAAATAAAAAGTGAATTTTAAATTCACATGGGGAAGAGGGTCTAGGCTAAATTTGGAAAATATGAAGGTTGACCAAAAAAATATGCTAAATGTAGCAAGGTAATTAGATTAAGGTTGTGCAAACAGGTGATTAAGAAACTTAATGAGGGATTAAAAGCAAGTAGGAGAATATGGAGGATGTGACATTATTCCTGATTAAGGTGTGCACATCCTAATCAAGGATTAATTAAATTAATCTAGATTAGAAGAGGGTTATGGAGGATGTGACAAGGAGAGAGAAAAAGAATAATTTAAAATTGTTTTAATTCAAAAAGGTCAAATGACTAAATTAAATAAATTGATATTTTTATTTAATTTAGAGAGGAGAAGATGAAGGGTAAAATATTTAATTGTTAAATTAAATACTTTAGGAACCTTAGGGAAAGGGGAGATATTAATTAAACAAATCATTTAATTAATATTGATGAAGGAGATGAATTTGACCATATGGAAGTAGTCAAATTTGGATGTCTACATTTTTCCACTCTTTGAAATATTGTTAGAATAACAGTGTTTCGAAGAAAAGAAAATGCAGATGACTCAATAGAAGAAGCGATTAGAAAATGATGCCCCGGCGTGGGAGAAGTTGTGTGAGCTTCCCAAACAAAGGGAAATGAAGGGGAATGCCCCAATCTTGCTAGGAAATGACCATGACGGAGGAATGGAGGAAAATGGTAGGGTATGCCCCCTCGAGAGAGCGGTTGGGGAAGAAAAAGGGGCATCGAGTGACTTCTCGATATGAAGAAATGGAAGGTACCATTGGATAGATCTCAAAAAACTAGGAATATTTGGCTTTTGAACGGAGTCGATCAGACACACGGTGTGCAAAAGGCGGCCCGCAGAAGTTTTAGAATTAATTAGGGCCTAAAAGGGTAAATAAAAAAGTAAAAATACCCCTCACTTAAAAGTAGTTTAAATATGAGGGGGAAAATTACTTAGAGTTACTATTCCTCATTTGCACACCTAGTAGTTGAAGAAGAGAGAGAGAGAGGAGAAGAGAAGGAGGGTTCGAGAAGATGAGGATGTTGGACGACTATGATGATGACATCATCCACTGGGTGGATGAGGTGTGGGTGTTCTTCCACAAGCGCGCAGTTCCATGCCAGGTTAGGTTTTAAAACCCTCTTTGTTATTTTAAGCATTTTTTATTGTGTTGTAAGTTTTTATGCTTTTTAAACACATGGGTTTTGGGATTGGGGTAGTTTAGGAAAATGGGGTGGGGGAGAAATTGGGATTTCACCAACGGGGTAGGTAGAATAGTCTATTAGAGGCCATGGGAAGGGGGGGAAGTTGCCCAATTAGTGGGTAAATTCTCCTCGAAAACTAGAAAAGAGATGCCCGAAATGGGCTGGGGGGAAAAGGGAAGGGCAAACTTGCCCCGGGATCAACCCAAGATGGGTCCACCCAAAAGAAAACAATTTGGCCCACAAAGGGGCGGCCACGCCCCTAAAAGGGCGACCCCACCCCAAAAGGGGTAGTCGCGCCCCTAAAAGGGCGGCCCCACCCCAAAAGGGGTGGTCATGCCCCTTAAGCGGCAGCCTCACCCCAGAAGGGGAAACAACGCTCGAGAAGGGGTGGCCCCACCCCAGAAGGGGCAACAACACTTGAGAAGGGGTGGCCCTACCCCAGAAGGGGCGACAGTACCCAAGAAGGGGCAGCCCCGCCTAGAAAGGGAAAAAGGGCCAGACAAGGAAGGGAAAAGGGAGAGGAAAGAAAAGAAAAACAAAGGAAAACTGGGAAAACTGGGAAACTTGGCCAAAAGGGGAGGGAATACTTAGTTAGAGGTGTAGACACTTAAAAATGACCTAGGCCTGTAAGCTTCATTTTTACCACTTTCGTCCTAGCATAATTAATATATTTAATTATGCCTTTGATCCACATTCGACTATTAATTAAATAATTTATAATTGTTTAATTAATTCATGTCTTTGTATTCTTCATGATTATTAAATATGTTATTAATTGTCTAAGTCTTCCCTTAATTAAATAAATTTCTTAATTTATTTAATTACCCTTCGTCATATATTTCTTCCTGATTATTAAATAAATAAATTTTATTTATTTATTTAATATGTCATTAACTGTCATAATTAAATGAATTGATTAATTTAATTAATTAATTAATCTTATCTGCTAAATTAAATAATTATCTATAATTATTTAATTGTCAAAATTAATATTCCTCTCATTTTAAATAAATTAAAATATTTAAAATGTCATCACTTTCTTAACTGTCAGTGCATTTTGGTAAATAATGTGAAAAAGATTATTTATTATCTCACAAAATCATTATTTTGAATTAATTTAATTCAAAATAGTAACTAATCTTCCAAAAATCAAGTAATCGGGCAGATTCTTGATTTTCCAAATCTAATCTTCAGTCCAACTCTTATCTTCTTGATTTTTTGAATCTCACAAATCAGGCAGTCTTTATCTTCTTGATTTTCAAAAATCCTTATTTTCTAATTAATTTATCTCATTTATTCTCCACCGTCGATCCAATTATCTGAGATATTATTTTGACCGTTCGATTAATGAATTTTCCCTAACCCTAATTAGGGATTCTCATATTTAATCTGGACCTTTCATTTTAGGTTCTTGTCATGAATTAATCTCACCCGTCCATTCAAAATGGCATTTTCTATAAAATGCCATTTTCCTCTCACTTTTCGATTACACACATTACAGGCATTCACTTCATACAATTTCACACTTGCACTCTTAGGCAAGCTTTCCATAGCATTTATTATTTTTATTTGATCAAATCTCAGCATGTTTAGGCATTGTCAATCATAGTCATAGGCATAGACTTTAGACATTTTATGCAAATCCTTCAAAGCTTGTTGTAGGACTTAGACATTTTCAAATTGCTCGCATGTTCGATCTGAGGGCAAAGCATCATCCAGCAAGTAAGAAGGTACTATGGAGATAATCATGGATAACTCGATTTACAGGTATAACTGTTTAATTGTTTAATTCCTTTGTACTCGATAGGTCTTTGGGTTTTTGTCTTTAATATTGATTTGATTTATCTGATCTAACCATAGAAAATTACCCTTAGTTACATTGGTGAACCCGACTCTATTTTTTTTTTTTTTTTTATGCGATTTTGTGTTTTTTGTTGTTTTGCAGGTACAGGTACAGAGTGACACAACCGCTTTTTAAAAAAAATTGTGACGCATCTGATGTGTCACGAAGCATTTTCCAATAGAAAAGTCACAATCGCTCTGTCGTGACGCAATCGACATAAGGAAAGCCACATTTGAAATATCAAGACGCATCTGATACACAGAGCGACGCAATCGCTCTATCGTGACGCATTTGACTGGTAAGATTTTTTGTTAGTTTACATTCAGTTTTTTTTTCTTTTGTAGTTTTATGTGTTTCTTTTTAACCTGGTTATTTCCTGCATGCTGCCTAGCATAAGGTTTTATGTTACTAATCAAGGTTTGTAGCTTGTTGGCAGTTACTATTCATGGGTTGAAGAAAAACACTACAACTACTAACGGATTGTCTTGTAGGTTCAATTGTCAAAGTCTAGACAGTAAAACAATGTGCTTTCATTTTTAGTAGTGTAACTCACATTTCATTTTTGGTGCAATTAAAATGAACCTTTGTTTTCTATGTTTGAATGTGTTTGTAAAATGATAGGGGAGTATGCTCTCACCTTGTGAAAACTTGGTGATCAAAAACCCAGACTCGTTTTTATTTGTTCTTACCTAATGATTTGGTATATCAGAGTATCCTCTCCCCTTGCACTTTCGGGCTATCCTGGGTGTAAGAGAAACGGTTACCAACTCTAGAAATTGGGTCTGCTTGGGGATTTCATCACCCCATTGCGACTCAAACTGGCAACAGAGCTAAAGCCAAGCTACGCCTGACCGGTATATAAATGTAAATCTTCAAGGAAAACCTAAGATTGCGAGTGTGGATGTGTCATACAAATGGAGTTGTACTCCCTTAAACCCTGTTGAGCTTAACCTCTTCAGGCTAGATTGCCACCTTAATGGTGATTAATCTCTTGCCCCATGTATGGCCACTCGAACGGGGGTCCCAAACTAAAAAATTTTGTGTAGTAAGCCAAAAACCTTCTATTTGCTAGCGCAGCACCGGTCGGTGTGAAGGCATCCACACTTTCGTAGTTTGTAGTAGAGGTGATCAACTCACCATGGGAGTTTCATGGGGGTTGGAAGCTTGGTTGGCCTAAGTAGAGAGTGCACTATAAGGGGGAGTCTGTGCAGCCAAGCTTCTGAATTCACACACTACAGATATGTGGTTGGGGAAACCCGCGTGGAATCTAGCAAATACTATCATCGCCTAACCTAGGATTGTGCTTATTTGATGTGTGTTTGGTTTCTTTTAAAACACTATGCTTTTCAAGTGCTTTCTAGACTTATCACATTTATAGCTCCAAACAAAATGCTCAATATCAAACAGATCAAATTTTCCATCAAAACAACAAGACAAAAACTCTTTTTTTACAAACTGTGTCGCATTTGTCAAACCGCATTTAACTTTTTGAATCACAATCGCTTTGTTAAATCACATTTGACCTTTCAAATACCGCATATGCATGTGTCACGATGCAACTAAATTTCATTGAGTCGCATTTGCTAAACCGAGTCGCATTTGTCTGATTCCAAGTCGCATTTGCTCAACCTGAGCTACATTCGCAAAACCGAGACGCAAATGACTATCATTGTGTCGCATATGCTAAATTGAATTGCATTTGTCTATTTTTGAGTTGCATTTTCTCAACCTGAGCCGCATTCATAAAATGAAGACGCAACTGACACCTCAAACGACGCATTTTCCTATCACAATTTAAAACTTCATACAAAGTCAAATCCGAAATCTTCATCTTGTCAATAATTTGTCAAACACTATTTCCAAGAAGATTCTGTCAGAAACCAAACTTGAAATTGCTCAAAGTCTTGACCATTATTTTGCATTCATCACCATAGGTTTCATCCTTCACTTTTTTTGAGTTGCATACATTCGACATTAGGTTGTCCCTAGGTTCACATTTTTGCATCCTTAGGATTAGGTAAATCTCAGCACAATTTGCAACATCATTGCTTTCGAAACTAGGCTCTTTTGGACTAAGTTATCAAACCCCTTTTTCAGTCATTGTCCTCTTTTGTGGGATTTTCCAACTCAAAAGTCTAGTTAGGAAAATTCACTAGTCATTTCGACCTTGTCACCTTGTCATTTTCAACAAAGTCCTCTAGTAACCAAAATTGAAAACAAAGTTTGAGCTTAGAAGTTCTTAGGTACCCTTGTCTTAAATTGCATTTTAAGTCTTCACATTGCATATCCTATTCACAAAAACCCAAAAACATTAGTCATCCTAGTCTTCATTTGGAATTTAGACCTTGCATAGCGTCATCACTACATTTAGTTGTCATTGCTTTTCATTTGAGCAATCTCATTTATGGTGGAAACTAGACTTCAAAAACAACAAAGACAAATGGAAAACTCTCGGCAAGACCCCATGTCCACTGTCAACAATCCAACATATGACCCAAACTGGACCTTTGACGATCCATTTGGCAAAACAAACAATCAACCTCTAACGACGACACCACCCTCATCAAACAGTCCATTTGAATCATTCTTGCGTAAAGATGAATACGGTCAAATACTCGAGGAAAACTTAGAGGTAGCAGAAAAAGACCCAGAGGCCTCTCAATTTGTTGAAACAATGGTCCTTTATGATAGAGACAGATACTTGGCCATACTCTTGAGTCAAGGAGCCAAATTACCCCAAGGATTCGACATTACCATGATACAATCAACACCTCTAGACCCTAATGACAACAACATGCGTAACATGTCACATAGTGGTCAACCTCCAAACACTATGAGCAATACCTTCTTTGACACCACAACGACAGTGCATGCTACCTCCAACATTCCAAACACCTCCAACACAATAAATACTACATCTATTGGAGGATCACAATCATCCACAATGCCCACAACATTCATGACACTATCCCAATCAGCTGGAACCACTCTTGGCTCCTCAGCAATATGGGAAAATTACTCCAATCCTCTCTTTACCACTATGATAAATGCCATGGGGGCATCATCAAGTCACAACAACCCCCCCTTGATAGCTACATCTACTACCATGAGTACACCTTTGACATATCCACTCAGTGGTATTTCACAAAATCCTTTGGGAGGGGGCAAGGGATGCATTTTTATCCAAGGACAACAACCAAATGTTAACATGACAACACAGTCACATGTCATTACCTCCCAAGGTACAAATACAAACATTCCCCTTATGCAAACCCAACAATTCACACAAGGTGGCCAAGTAACAAAACCCATGGCACCATTAACGCATCATAACCTTCATGGTCATCACATTCCCCAAATAATGAGACACATGGTTGGGGGACACATCCCAACCTACTCATCTAACGTTCATACTCACCAACACGCACCCAATCATAAATTTCAATATCAACAACACAGCAATCTGCACACATCATACATATCACAACAATCGATACTGCCACAATACACCAATATTCATGCACAACAAATGAGAACCTATGGTGTACCAAGCAATACAACGTACGGAAACACAAATGATACTGTTATGGATGCCCTCCAAACAAGACTGATGGGGGTAGAAAAAACTATTCAGAACATATACATTTCAGGCTAGAAATCAGAAATATCATATGACCTAAATGTATACCCATTCGACATGAGCTTATACATGCCTCCATTTCCTCCAGGATATGTGTCACCCAATTTCACAAAATAGAGAGGCAAGACAAACACCATTGAACATGTTCGCGAATTTGCATCCAATTGTATGGACATCGCCTATGAACAAACATACTTGATGAGACTTTTTTCTAAAAGTCTAGCGGGTCAAGCCCTTGAATGGTTTTCCACACAAAAGGATATCCAGACATGGGATGAGCTTAAATGAAAATTCATCAAAAACTATGCGTACAACATCAACATGGACACCTCCATCACTAACTTGTGCACTCTCATGCAAGAGGATGCTGGAGAGACATTTATCCCATTTTTTCAAAAATGGAGAAGCCTTGCTAGTCAATGTCACATTGACATCCCCGAAAGGGAGAAAGTCGACATGTTTGTCCAAACACTTCTAGGACCTCTAAAATATGCATTGCAAATACATTGTTGCACAAACTTCACAGATTTAGTTGAAAAAGGGGTCCAGATTGAGAAATTCCTTATTGCAAAGGGAGAATTACAATATGGTTCCAAAAACACAAATGTCAATCCAACCACTGACAAGAATAAATACTGGATAAAAAATAAACACGTTACAAATGACAGTGTTGACACAAAGACTGCAAACATTGTGGGTCCTGTAATGGCCCTAAAAGGGGTTCAACAACAACACCAACCAACAATGACATCGACACCCCCTACTAATGTCCCTTTAAACAATCAGAACAGTCAAAATAACCAGGGACAATACCGTCAGGTGAGACAATTTCCTAAAGGTCGCACATACACTTCTTTGGGTGAACCCATTGAAGAAGTCCTTAAGAAATGTCTCCATAGTGGGGTCATTGCACTCCAAGAACCAAAACCATATGACCCAAGACAATTCAAACCGGCATGGTGGAATGACAATGCATTTTTTGAATACCATCGTGGAAAAAGACATACAACTTCTAACTATTGACAATTGAAAAACCTAATACAAGATCTTATCGAAAGTCACGTCATTGAAGTAGGTGGATCTCAATTTTCCTCTAATTCAGATCATACTATCCATAAGAATCCACTGCAGTCATAAGGCTTCCACGTCAGGTCCACAAATGCACAATAATCAAACTAACTTCGCCCGAGTCAAGTACGACTATTCTAGTGGACCTATTATAAACAATGTTTGAACTGACAATGAATACATCAATACCATTACGGTCAGGAGAGTACCCCAATGTAACGCTACTACTCACAGTGGCAAGGTTACCATAGCCAGTCTACCTCCCGCTAGACAACCCAAAATAACCATACCTGGCCCATCTGCTAAACAACTAGAACCTATCCCGACCACAAAGCAATGGAAACCCAAAATTCAATTCAACCTCATTGACCAGCTAGGAAAGACTCCCGCACAAATCTGTATACTTGAGTTGCTTCGTATATCTCCCACACACAAAGATATCCTAGATAAAAGCTTGCTCAAGTCGTCGGTCCCCAAGGACATCGATGTCAATCAATTTGAAACCATTGTGAGATATCTCACTACGCCTCACCACGTCACCTTCTCAGATAAAGATTACTCATCACCTAAAACCAGCCACAATGATGCATTGCACATAGAAACTTTTGTCCACAAGCACAAAGTTAGACGGGTTTTAGCAGATGGCGAAGCAGGATTGAACATATGCTCCCTCAAACTAGTTAAGGCTCTAGGGTTCTCTGATGCATCCGTAGACCCAACAAAGAGTATAGTGATCAAAGCATACAATGACAAGGAACGCTCTTCACGGGGCGTTATCTCTCTCCATATTAGAGTGGGACCAGTCATTGTGGACACAACCTGCCAGGTATCAGATTTGGAACTACCATATAACATCTTGCTAGGCCGTCCATGGATTCATGCCTTAAAAGTCGTTCTGTCCACATATCACCAATGCCTAAAGTTTCCATTTGACAGCACGGAAATAACCATATACGGAGACCCCGACCCCTTCCAATATTGTACCAACATAAGGGGTATTTCTGAAAACTGAGTTCCTATTAATCGGGAAGCACCTGGCTCCTTGTCATCCAAATACATTGATCCATCCACACTCACATCATTTTCTGCATCCGCTCCATCCACGTCTTCTGCCACACCACCGCCTCTGTCAAACCCTAAGACTGAATCCACTGTCAAAATCCAGGACCTTGGTTGGGGAGAGTTCAAACTAAATATAGCATACAACATAACAACAATACCGAAGTCTCCAAAGATATATGGTCGGCCATGTTTTAGAATGGAACCCAGGGAAACTTTCAAAGTTCCACCGAAAATAGTTTTTATCAAGTGGGGAGACATGAGTAAGGAAGACCTTGCTGACATTACAGGATGGATCTATAAGGATATTGTCGCACTACCCCCATTACCAGTGCAAAAGTATGGCAAGGGTTATGACATAATGAAGGCTAAAGGCTACGATGGTACTAGTGGCCTAGGAAGAAATAAAACTGGCCGAAGGGAACCCATAGAAACTTTACAAATTCTGAAGTATCTTGGATTAGGGTTTGGATCACCTGGCAATGACAATCGATGTATCATTGGACTTTCGAGTGAGAAAGTACATGCTTTGAAAAGTGTCAAGACCACTAAGGAAACCCTCACCGAAACTGACTCCCAAGAGTGGGAATTTGGCTCAGAACGATCCCTAAGTGACTGTTGTCTTGATGATTTATTTGTTGAACCAGGGGAACTGACCTCTGAACAACGATTTTGGAAAACATTCAAAATTGGATAGGCACCAAATAGTCAAAGTCCCATTACCACTTCCCATGATGTACAACACCCATCATCTGAACCCTTTCAGTCCAATCCATCCGAAGTATCAGATGATATTGACAATCAGGGCTCTAAAACCTTCATACCTTATTTTGACAACGAATATGACACTAGTGAAGGAGAATATTGGATAGAGTTTGATGTCGAGTTGGATGATGATAATCTCATCTACAACATCACTGAATACGTCTGCATGTTGTCTGCATCCTCACCTCAATTCACCAACATTGACGATGGCATTACCCTGAGCTAGTCGATTGGGACCAACAAGGACCGCCAGCCCTGGACACATTTTAGAATGATGAGGCAATTGCTGAATTTATGGGATTACGAGAAGGCATACCCAGTGGGGACCACAAATCAGGATTCACCATTGATTTAGACTACAAGGCATACTTCGGCGAGACTTCTCTGTCCTCTAGTCGCAAAAGTAAAAATAAGAATAAAATAAAAAATGAAACGTCTCTAGGTGAAAACCAAAAGGAACCTTTTGACGATAAAATAGTAAAAATAAAGGACGTATCTGTGGGTGAAAACCTCTCTGAGGCGCCCAAAGATGGAGGACTAGATTTTCTCCCCATACAACAGGAGAAATCGGCTATGCTTATCGAAGACACAATATATGATAACTTATCAACTGTAGAAGATCCCAAGATGGTCCTCTTTGCTGCATCATTAACTGAAGACGAGAGATCAAAATTTCATAATTTTTTTGCAAAACAAAAAATCAACTTCGCATGGTCCTATGCTGACATGCTAGGATTGGACCCAGAAATAGTTCTGCACCATCTCCCGCTATTACCTAATGCTAAACCAGTCAAGGAGAAGTTGCGCCAAATGCACCCTCAAGTTGCTCTATTGGTCAAGGCCGAGTTAAATAAATTACTAGATGTCGGATTCATATGGTCTATTGATTACGCTGAATGGATTTCTAACTTGGTGCTGGTGACAAAGCCAAATGGGCTTATCCACGTATGTATAGACTTTCAAGACCTAAATAAAGCATGCCCAAAGGATGACTTTCCTTTGCCAAACATTGACATCATAGTTGACCTCACCATAGGATATGAGATGCTATCCCTCATGGATGGTTTCTCCGGATATAATCAGATTCACATTGCTCTTGAAGACCAGCACAAAATAGAATTTACTTGCCCATGGGGTACATATTGTTGGAATGTCATGCCATTCGGTCTCAAAAATGCAGGTGCCACATACCAAAGGGCTATGACCACAATCTTCCATGACATGATGCACAAAATAATGGAAGATTATGTAGATGACCTATTGGCCAAATCAGTAACCAGGAAAGATCATTTGAAGGTACTGGACACAATTTTCAAGAGACTTGAAGAGTACAAAGTCTGGCTAAATCCTAAGAAGTGTGTTTTCGGGGTCACATCAGGAAAAATCTTGGGATACATAGTTTCCCGAAGAGGCATAGAGGTTGATCCAGCAAAGGTCAAAGCCATCATAGACATGCCTCCGCCCAGAGGAATCAGTGAACTCAGAACTCTACAAGGCAGAGTACAATCTATTTGGCATTTCATAGCCTAATTGGTAGATAAGTGTCACCCATTTCAGTATCTATTGTGCAAGGGTATCCCCTTTGTATGGACAGATAAATTTCAAGAAGCCTTTCAGCAAATCAAAGATTACCTACTGTCAACACCAATCCTCATGCCTCCAATTCATGGAAAGCCATTAATCCTATACATCTCAACTACTAGTTCAGCACTAGGGGCATTACTAGCACAGAATGATTATGAAGGAAAAGAACGAGCCATCTATTACATCAGTTGCACACTGATAGGGTATGAGTTGAACTATACAAACATTGAACGTGCATGCCTTGCTATTGTATTTGCATCCCAAAAACTAAGACACTATATGCTCAGTCACTAGACACAACTGGTCACCAAGATTGATCCACTAAAATATGATACTAAGTGAGTATGACATACAATATGTCTAGCATAAGGAAATAAAAGGACAGGTAATAGCAGATCAACTGGCAGATGCACCAATTCAAGTCACTCATCCACTAGTAACTGATTTTCTCGATGAGTCCATTTTTCATGTGGAACCGGCGGTACCATGGAAGCTATATTTTGATGGGTCTCATACTGGTCATGGCTCAGGTGCTGGAATCTTGTTTATCACACCACAAGGGGATTCAATTCCTAAGGCATTCCAGATCGCTTTCCCTTGTACAAATAACATTGCCAAACATGAAGCACTAGTCACAGGTCTCAAAATGGAAATTAAATGGAAAATTCAAACGTTGCTTGTATTCGAGGATTCCCAGCTCGTTATCAACCAAGTGAATGATGACTATGAAACAAAGGATGAGAAGTTGCTTCCCTACAAGAGGATGGTGGATAGTTTCTTGACATACTTCTAATTGATTGTTTTTGAACAAATCCCCAAGACACAAAATAAGGCAGCTAATGCAATGGCTACTATTGGTTCTCTCTTGGACATCCCTCAAAATGTGTCACAATTTGAGTTCTTAATAGAACAGCTTTTAATGTCAACATATGATATCCCAGAATCAGAAATGGTTTGCGAACTTGTTGGTTCCAACTCTCCCTAGTATCAAGATATTTATGACTACCTAAAATCTCAAACCCTTCCACTGAACCTATCCAATAACCAAAGGAAGTCCTTCATCTGAAAATCTGCAAAGTATGCCATCGTCAGTGACACCCTTTACCGCCATAGTTTTGACGACACCCTCCTTAGATGTCTCAACACCAATGAAGCGCGTACGACCTTACGCGAAGTGCACGTTGGTATATGTGGGTCTCATTCGAGTGGTCCTACTCTAGCTAAGAAAGTAACGAGACTTGGGTATTATTGGCCAATAATTGAAAAGGATGCAATTGAATATGTGAGGACTTGTCGTAAATGTCAGATTTACAGCGATTTGATCCATGCTCCAGCACAGGAACTTCGACCAATCACTTCTCCTTGGCCTTTCGCTCAATGGGGACATGACCTCGTGGGTAAAATTCATCCAACCTCATCCAACTACCACAAATTCATTATCACCACCACTAAGTATTTTATGAAGTGGATTGAAGCCATCCCATTGACATATATTAACAGCAAACAAATATCCAAGTTCATGCTTAACTACATCATCTGTCAGTATGGCCTTCCGCAATCCATCATCATTGACAATGGACGTCTGTTTAAAAACCAAGACGTTCAGGAGTTATGTGAGCGATTTCACATTCAACACCATTTTTCATCTCCCTACTACCCACAAGGAAACAGTCAAGATAAGGCGTCCAATAAAACCATTCTCAAAATTCTCAAAAAGACTATCAACGACGATGGCCGTGACTGGCACATACAACTCAACCCTGCTCTGTGGGCTTACCGAACTAGCATTTTTACGCCTACAGGAGCCACTCCATTTGCCCTAGTCATTGGCGCTGAGGCCATCTTTCCCATTGAGGTTGAAATTCCTTCGTTACGAGTCTCTCTGAAGGGTCTAACTAATGAAGAGGAGTATCGACAATCACGCTTGCACAAGCTAGAAATGCTGGAAGAAAGAAGGAAAAATCCACTGAACCATCTCCAAGCATATCAAAACCGTCTTTGTCACAGCTACAATAAGAAGGTTATGGTCAAATAGTTTGACATTGGTGACCTAGTTCTCATTCAGAACCCCAAGAACCAAGCTAACAGAGAAAAGCCAGGAAAGTTTGAACCAAACTGGCTGGGTCCCTACATTATCATATCTTCTTTCGGTTCTGGAGCTTATCAGCTGGCCACACCAGATGGAGAACAACTGACAGAGCCCATTAACAGTTTACATCTCTGAAGGTTCTATGCATAGCATCAGAGGATTGAGTTAAAAAACTACCAAATACAAAAAAATTGAACAATGATAAAAAAATTGTTGCCTTGATGAAAACCTGGCAAACACACATCTTGGTGACACCAAAAAAATTAAAAAGTCAAGAAAATAGTAAAGAGAAAAATGATTCATTCAATAGTGAAAACTGGCAAAGAAGCGCTTTGGACAAGTACCATGGTGAAAACCTGGCAAATAGGTGCCATGCGTAATCAATCATTGCTCTACCATCTACTGTCACTTTGTCTACCTTGGCCTAGGATGAAAGGTATTATCACCATTATTATGCAAATCACCACCACATTCTACCCTACCTGTCATAGTGGATAAACAATTGACATCGCGTCCTGACGACTGTCCATCTAGTAAACCAGCAGCATCTTGTCCATGTTCCTTAAAAATGGCTAAGTCTTGGACTTGACTAGGGGAAAAAAAATTATCATGAAATTGCAATGGATGTCGCTCATGATCTTGGAAATTGCCAAAAAGTCTTGAAAAAAGACCAAAAACATCGTAAACAGTCCTGAAAAAAGACCAAAAACATCATAAAAAGTCCTAAAAAAAAAAGACCAAAAAATCGCAAAAAGTCCTGAAAAAAGACCAAAAACATCATTAAAAGTCCTTAAAAAAAGACTAAAAACATCGCAAAAAGTCCTAAAAAAGACCAAAAACATCGTAAAAAGTCTCGAAAAAAGACCAAAACATCGTAAAAAGTCCTGAGAAAAAATAAAAACATCATAAAATGTCTAGAAAAAAGACCTAAAAATCATAAAACGTCTTGACGAAAACCACAAACAAAACATCAGACTGCTCGAGGAACGCAAACACATTGTCATCTCTTATCAAAGTCAGTCATATCAATCAGTCTTTGTCATTTGTCTGAACTACATTGTCTCTGCACATTTGCTACGTAGGCAAGACTCACATTTGAGTCCCCGAGACATTAGGTTAGTCCATTTAGGTTTGTTAGAATAAAATCATGATTCAAACTTCTGTCCTTTGGACAAAGTCATTGGTCATGTTGAACTACAAGGTCTCTGAGTGTATGATGTAGGCAAGGCCATCTGTCGATGAGCCCCCGAGGCTGCACTACGTCAGTCCATTAGGGTTCATGACACTACACTGGCACACACGTCAGAATATCTTCGAGACAAAGCGAATCATTGTCCAGATGGGAAAACTCCTAAAACAAAGTAAAAAATTCATTTATTCAGCATGACAATCTCATCAGCAGGTCAATCATATCATCATGACAAAATTGGCATATAGTCAAACACAAGTCAAACTCGATCAAAGCAGGTCAAATCATCATAACCTATCAAACTATCAACTTTAGGTTAATCTTCAGATGTGTCCTATAAGATAGCCTTGGTCATTCATGCATTAGGATGTGTCCTTCCTAGGCATCGTCACTGTCATTCGGCATTTCGCAGGATCCTCTTGGCATCTATGGATCGCTCCTCTTAACATCAATTTTCTTTAGATATGTCTTTCTGAAGAACCAACTTTGTCATCTATGCCTCAGGATGTGTCCTTCCTAGGCATCGTCATCATCACCGTCACATGGCATTTGGAGATCAATTCTCTTGGCATTCATATTATTCAGCATGTGTCCTTCTTGAATTTGGAAAATTTGGACAGTTGTTGTTTGAGCAGCATCAAAGCTTTAACACTCGGGCATCTCATCATCATTAAACCTGACATCTTGGCATCGGAACAGTGGATATCCAGACGCACTTGGAAAACACTTGACATTGTCTTTTGGCTTTTTATCATGATATTAGTTTTTCAATGAGATCCCACTAAGCAGGATTTAGAGAAGCAGTGACGTATCATGACAATTGACACGCCTGACTACTAGTTTCTCAGCGAGGTCCTGATTTTGGGATTTAGAAAAATGACATATCATGGTAAAGGCCCTATTTTTGTATTTTTGACAATCATGCCGCTAGTTTCTCAAGGATGTCCTGGAAATAGGATTTCGAGAAGCAACAACGTTTCATGATTTGTCCTTGTCTTTTTCTATTTTTGGTTGATTATGACAAAAAGACTAGGGCAATCACGCTCTTAGTATGAGTCATGATCATCCTTGTCTGTGACTGCTTGTCTTACGTGATGGTACGACCTTGCACACCTTGATCTATGTCATATCATGGTGTTTCTTGGCCATTACAACAATATGCCCAATGATGATTAAGAGCAATAACTATTAAAGTCCTACAGTAAAGCTTTGAAGGATTTGGTCTAGGAATTAACATGTATTTTCTTCAGTCTGGTCATCTTCTCTTCTTCGGTCTGGTCATCTTCTCTCATCAGTCTCGTCATCTTCTCTTGTCCATCTCACGATGATATCATGTGACATCCAAAAACATAAGTGCATACATGATCATATAAACATTGCATTAGGTCCATACATACATCATCCACAGCATTAAATCATATACATCATCACAAACAAGTGCATTAACATAATCAACAACATGACATCCATTTACTAAATACATTATACACATCATTATCATTATCATCTCACATAAGTAAGCATTGCATCATCATAGCATCAAAATCATAAATAAGCATCATAGGACATACATGCTACATCATAAATCAACATCATACATCATACATATCATAATACATTAAATCAAGGAGCATCACATAACACATGTAGGCTACATCAAAACTGCATCATCATGTAGTATCATCTCAAAAATGTACAAATTCATAGGATAAACTCATGGGATATCCCAAAAATGGAGCTCACAGGCTCAATAATCTATACATAGTGTGTCATAATAACAAAATTCCCCTAGGGTAGACTCTCATCATCCCCTCATGGTGAAGAATGTGGCGGCTGCAACTCTAAAACTGGGACTGAACTGATAGGCGGACCTGTCACAACCTCTGCCTGTGCCACTAGTGGAACTGTGAATGAAGGCATCATCTCTATGGCAATGGATACCTATGATGTCAATACGGCCTAACTCTGAGAAGTAGATGTATCGATCACTGGTGGCTATACCTGTGCCGACCTCTGCACTAAATCGGTCGACCCATGACTGTGACCTAAATGGTGACTTGGGGTGTGCCGGCGTGAGTGATGTGACCTATGCACTAATGTGTGCCCTATCGAGGTAGATCCTCCGACACTGGTGTGACTCCTACTGCCACTGGCACTACCTGATCTATGGCCACTACCTGTCCTCATCTATGACTATGACAGGGTAGGATCCCATCACTCAAGTGGCACTGCCTACTCATACAATGTCCAATACTACCCCAATCTCGTGCTCACTCTAGCCAACTCGCGAGCCATGTCCCCTACGGGCCCTGTGCATAATACTGTGAACTGTGTGCACCACTGAGTTGAGTCTTGCTAGTGGATCACTGCCTGATCTCGCTCTACCTGAGCCACCTCTAGCTCTCGCTGCAATGCCCTGACCTGTGCCATGCTCTCATCTAATCTCCACTGTAAATCAGCCACCCTCTAATATGTCGTGGCATCCTAAGGCAACGCTGAACTGGAGGGTATCTCCTCCTCTCTCTCCACCATCCGCCATCTGAGGAGTCTCTCAGCCTCATCCATGGCGTCGTCCTCATCGTCATCATCCTCCGCCACATCCTCTGCCACCTCCTCCTCCTGTCCCCCCACCTCCACCTCCTTCTCCTGTCCCCCCACATCCACCCCCTCCTCCTACCTCTCCACCTCTGCCACATCCTTTGCTACATCCTTTGCCACCTCCTCCCAACTCTCCTCACCCTCTCCCTCTTGCCAGGGCTGCTCCTCTCTCCCCCCCTCCTTGCCAACCTCAGGGATAGCATCTAATGCTACCCTCGCCACTCGTGGGCATACCCTCCGGACCTGTCTCTGCCCATCCCGTCATCGCCTCTGACCATCTCCGCCATCATCCCCACCCCTGCCTCTGTCTCCACCCCTGCCTCCATCTCTGCCTCTACCTCTGCCTCTCCCCCTGCCTCCATCTCTACCCCCTGCCACCTTTCCTGGCCCGTGGCACACAAGGAATCACTGATTGTCTGTCTACTAGTGCTGGCCCATCCAGATCTGTCAATGGCACTGGCCCATGTGTCTGCCACCATAAGTCATAATCGGCTGTCATCCCGGGATCGGCTGCTCCTCCCCTCCATCCCCATGCCTAGGCTACTAGCTTGTCAATCTGTTGCTCTGCGAAGGCCACTGGAATGGCTGGTCCCCAAGCATACTCTCTGGAAGACCGAGCGTACTTGGTTATCCTTGCAGGTACACTCTGCTACTCTCTGAACTGCCTTAGGACACGCTATGGTAAATACATCTCAATAATCAGGGAAGTCTACACTATCAGGCCAATCAAATATCTATACTACCTGCACAGACTCAAGTGGTCTACCTCATCATCCCACTCTCCGCAGTCTCGATACGGCCTACAAATAAAGGACATCATCAGGTCAATCTGATGTCGCCACCAACCTGTCTCACCCATCTGGGTCTGTTGTAAGGTACCGACATAGTAATAAGCATAGGGCATACCATCAGCCAACTGTGGTCTGTCAATTGGTGGATGAAATATGGATATGTGCTCCTAGGCCCATATCATCATCAGCATAGTCCCACACGAGATGCTCTCTCCTCTCCTATAGGTAATATCATGCAGCTGATGGTAGAGTGTCCCCAGTAAGCAAGGACCCCAAGCATAAATGGTCCTGTCTCATCTCATGCCAACCAAGACGTCTCCCCAGCCAATAGGAAATATGTGTCCTCGATGATTGGGAATCAAGATCCCCCTAATCAGAGTCGCAAGGAATGCATCAAAGCGACCATAGTGCTTTGCCATGAACTCCCACTTGATCTCATAACCCTGTATGCCCAGTCCTGCACCCTGATCTTGGTAGTACGCTTGGAAGGTTTGCTCACCATGTTGAGGATTGTAGACGATCCGTTCCCCTCAGATCAATACTCGAAGAATTTGGTAGATGTCCTCCAGAGTAATGGTAGCCTCACTTGTCGGCAAGTGGAACGAGCAAGTCTCTGAATGCCAATGCTCACATAGCACAATCAGTAATCCCCTGTTCGCCCAAATGGCAGGCATGTAGGCAACGTAGAACAACCCTAGTCGCATCAATCAATGCTGCTCTCATGGGCTCAACTAGTCAGCAAATCAAAATGTGGTTGGTCTGCTCTCTCACGTATAGATAGGGGCAAGCTGCCTCTGCAAAAAGGTGAACAATATATCAGCATTTTCTAGACAACTATTAGCAACATCAAAAGCATTAACGGTTTCACAAGTACCACAATTGGTCTCAATAAAAAGAAAACATCAAATGCGTTGCGTTGTAGCAGTTGCGTCACAAATATTTGAATGCGTCTTTCAAATCATCAAATGTGTTGCAACATGACAGTTGCATCACTCGGTTGCCCAAATGTGTTGCATTATGGCAATTGTGTCATGAAATTTGGCAATTGCGACACAATATGGAGAATGCATCACTCAAAAGGGCAATTGCAGCACAAAATGACAATTGCGGCTTTTCAACACTCATATGCAGCTCAGTTGGGCAAATGCGTCGCAGTTTTTATCAAATGCATAGTAACGCCTCACCCACCTTCAAATTTGCTAGTCATTCGTGTCGCGACACATCAAATGCGTCGAATGCACAGACGATTGCAGCTTACACAAATGCAATTGCATCATAGCACAGTTGTTTTCCCTAGAAACCTAAAATTGGCACGCAAAACTAAAAGATTACGAAGCAAGACAAGGGCACATACCATTGGCTCTGAGCCCTCTGGCCGTCTGAATGTCCGTATGATCATGCTACGATGTTCTATCACCAGAATAACCATCCTCGTTGCGCTCCTTTTCGCTCTGGGCTCTCGAAATTTGCAAAGTAAATTGTAGAAATGAATTGACTTTTACCCCTTTGACAACGGATTTATAAAGTCAAAATGACATTTCTCAAACAAGGTTATTACTGGAGGCTCATTTGACCAGCTTTAGCTTCCTTGTTACTTGCTTTAAACATTTTAGAATGCAAAACTGACTGCACCATTGTTTTTCTGGTCATCGAATTGATTTATCGGGACCCTTTACAAATTTTTCTGTCGCCGACCCAAAATTTGAAAAATTTCTCGAGGGGGCAATGATACTCCGTACCTTTACTGGGGCATATTTTGACTTATTTTCTTTGTCACAATGCGACATGCTACATTATGACAAAGAGGGGCAAAATGTGGACACTTAAAAATGACCTAGGCCTGCAAGCTTCATTTTTACCACTTTTGTCCTAGCATAATTAATATATTTAATTATGTCCTTGGTCCACATTCGACTATTAATTAAATAATTTATAATTGTTTAATTAATTCATGTCTTTGTATTCTTCATGATTATTAAATACGTCATTAATTGTCTAAGTCTTCCCTTAATTAAATAAATTTCTTAATTTATTTAATTACCCTTCGTCATATATTTCTTCTTGATTATTAAATAAATAAATTTTATTTATTTATTTAATGTCACTAACTGTCATAATTAAATGTATTGATTAATTTATTTAATTAATTAGTCTTATCACGCTAAATTAAATAATTATCTTTAATTATTTAATTGTCAAAATTAATATTCCTCTCATTTTAAATAAATTAAAATATTTAAAATGTCATCACTTTCTTAAATCATTGCATTTTGGTAAATAATGTGAAAAGATTATTTATTATCTCAAAATCATTATTTTGAATTAATTTAATTCAAAATAGTAACTAATCTTCCAAAATCACGGGTGATTCTTGATTTTCCAAATCTGATCTTCACCAACTCTTATCTTCTTGATTTTTGAATCTCACAACGTGAAAGCTTTATCTTCTTGATTTTCAAAAATCCTTATTTTCTAATTAATTTATCTCATTTATTCTCCACCGTCGACCCAATTATTTGAGATATTATTTTGACCGTTCAATTAATGAATATTCCCTAACCCTAATTAGGGATTCTCATATTTAATCTGGACCTTTCATTTTAGGTTCTCGTCATGAATTAATCTCACCCCTCCATTCAAAATGGCGTTTTCTATAAAATGCCATTTTCCTCTCACTTTTCGATTACACACATTACAGGCATTCACTTTATACAATTTTGCACTTGCACTCTTAGGCTTTCCATAGCATTTATTATTTTTATTTGATCAAATCTCAGCATGTTTAGGCATTGTCAATCATAGTCATAGGCATAGACTTTAGACATTTTATGCAAATCCTTCAAAGTTTGTTATAGGACTTAGACATTTGTAGATTGCTCGCATGTTCAATATGAGGGCAAAGCATCATCCAGCAAGTAAGAAGGTACTATGGAGATAATCATGGAGAACTCAATTTACAGGTATAACTGTTTAATTGTTTAATTCCTTTGTACTCGATAGGTCTTTGGGTTTTTGTCTTTAATATTGATTTGATTGATCTGATCTAACCTTAGAAAATTACCCTCAGTTACAAGAAGATAACCTAGGGCCATAAAATGAGAGAAGAGATGAAATAACTAACATAGCGTTGTGGTATGGATGCAACGATTTGAGCAGCTACGGACATGAGAGAGACGGTCAGAGGTGCTATAGGTGACACTAAGGGCAATGACCAAAGCAAATCATGAGGCCCTATCATGATCAGGGTTTCTACACTTGAAAGGATATATGACGGTTAGAGTGCATCAAGCTATGTTGACAGTGCTCATAGAGCAATGGGATTCGTCGACCTCCACATTCCATCTCCCGACAGGGGAGATGACAGTGACTCTCAAGGATGTATGGTGGATATAGAGACTCCCTATAATAGGGCGCCTAGTGAGTGAGGTAACATCGACTAGGGAGGAGCTGGATCAGACACTGTACGTGTTGTTTGGATGAGAGGACCTTCCTATTCAGAGGAAGGGATTAGATGTGGATCGATGTTTGGTAGTGGGGGTGCTAGCACTACCACTCTATTTGTGCGGTTTGATCAGCAACTTACTGATATCGGATAGGAGCGAGCAGTTCCGCAACCTAAGTTATATGGAGGTTATTCAACATATTGTCAAGGAGAGAAAGGGGCAGTTCAAATGGGGGACATGCGTACTGGCACAGCTATACAGAGACATACACATGGTGTGCTATCGAGGGGGGCTCAGCTTGACACAGGTGACCCTATTATAGGTATGGGACTGGGAGCACATCAGTGTCACTAGGCCAGGAGTGGTGAGAGCAGGATGGGAGGATGAGATAGCACCTATAGCTTGGTAGTATGGGCAAGAGGAGGGCTGGGTTTGGCACTATGATGGCCTCGGGGATTTAGATAGATGGAGGAGGACTATAGATGACCTACAGGAGGAGCAAATAGTGTGGCGGTCGTACATGTTGTGTCAGTTTACTGGGTGGAGGGTAGAGAAGGTGAGACACAGGGGCTACTTCAGCACCAGATGCTTTATAGTTGGGAGGGATCCCTACATAATGGAGGCACACGGGCCAAACAAAGTGGCCAGACAGTTTGGGGTTGTACAGGATATTTCACACGATCCAAACATGTTTCAATGGATCACACGAGAGAAACCATGGGGATAGTTGATTTCCCTAAGGTTTTCCAAAGAGCATTGGGAGACATTGTAGCTAGTGACCTACCTGGGGAGGACCAGAGCGGAGCAGGTGGCAGGAGTGACATATCGATATGTTAGATGGTTCCTCCACCATCATTGGGAGAGGGTTACACCAGAGGAGCCCATTATAGAGGCACTAGGCTTTCGACCAAAGGATGAGTTGAGGTTGGTAGCACAGAGGAGAGGGAGGGGGAGAGCCCAGTAGAGAGGAGAGAGAATAGGAGGAGGTCAAGAGGTAGTTAGGGTGGCAGGACA